>JAMKCH010036227.1:0-30502 GCA_023653785.1 Ophioderma brevispina
CAAAATGGCGGCGGATGGCAGCCATTTTGTTTAGTCATAGTTTGAATTTGAAGCGCTTTCTGGGCTTCAATTTGCTCAACTTTGATCTATTATTTAACTGACCTTATACTACCAGAAAATGCAGAAACCTGTGTTGCAATTTTTTGGGGGTAGTTTGGGACCATTGTCCTATTTTGATCCTACTACAATAATTCGGCAGCCTCAACGGAACCAAAAATAAATTGGTGGACCGTGGTGGCAGGAATCACTAAATCCATCCAGAAGCACATGCATAGGAATGCCCCAGGTATTTTTTAGAGTTACTTTACTGAATAGGGGGAAGGCTAGGTGGGTAGCCAACCTTTCGACTTGCATGTACAGCCGAAAGTATTTAATTAGTTTGGTAGTGGCTGTCCTTGAATTGAAGAGATTAAACGGTACTCTGAATTTTCGATGCCCAAAGCCAACATCTAACCGAGAGTGAGGTTTGAGTGAGGCATTCTAAGGATGGACCAAGGTCTAACTTACCCGGCTGGGAAAATATCTGAAGCCCGTTACACGTACACTCTTCTATGGACCCGGAGCGCATCCTCTATAAACAGGGTCGTCGATGGGTCAAGTACGCTAGTGAACTAAAATATACTACAGGCTATTGCCCTAGCGCCTGATTGATAATGTTCTGGCAAGTCCTATAATTTCCACGCTACTCCTGCCGAAGTACAAGTTTTTGAGGCTCGTCAGGCCTACCATAGCCGAAGGGGCCCACTGGTTCATAGACAACGGGGAACGGGGTATCAACCCGTGAAAAGAATTCACATAAAAACAAGCTTATTTAATCATGGCACGTTACGTTTAGTAGCGTTAAATGGTATAAAATCAAGAAAAAAAAGGTATATATTTCTAAAATGCAGAGGTTACGCATTTTAGGATCACGAATCAGCATTAAAAACGAGAAATCTGTTCCGGAATCTGTACATGCCTCAAATCCGGACCTATCCGGGATTATTGCAGGTGCGTTGAAAACCAGCTAATAGGATCGATTTAAAAATTGAAAATATTCGGGCGTTCTTTTGGTTATAATTAATTCATTAACTTATGTTGATGCGCGTACCAAACAAATCTTTTGTAACATAAATTTACGCATCTACACGCGGGTCATTGCTATCTCACAAGGACCTCAGCGTTGAGTGACATGATCGCTCAACATGACTCGCTTTGTGACGTTCAATGGGCAACACATACTACACATTTGATTAAATACGGGCCCCCTTAACACCGATAAAGTGCCAAGGGGGTTTTAACTCCGGGGGTTAGTTCCCAAAGGAAACCACTTCCCGACAGAATCTATGCATGAAATACCACATGCACGAGTCATAATACAACGGTAAATCAGCAATAAAAAATTAGTTTTTGAAATTTGTTTATTTGGGCTGCAAATTAGGGGCAAAACTTGTTTTCAAACACGCGAAAAATCTTGGGCAAAAAAGACGGAAAATTTTATGGTGATATCTACTCTAGAGATCATATTACCTAGACATTGTGAGTAAAAAACCGACATTTAGAAAAAAAATAGGGGAAAAAGAGTTACCAAGAATGGTTTGCTCAAATGTTGCTATGGTTATAAAGAAGGATAAAACAGGCTTTCAGGGGGGGGGAAAAAACGTTTATTTGATGTATTTGGGACTTTGGAGGATGAAGTTACGCCTATTTGCTGAGAGACTTCAAAATCCTGTTGGCCGATTTTGAGCCAAACAAAGATGCATCACTTACATAGAGTAACATGGTCTTCAGCAGTCATTTGAGTACAAAAACATTTAACACCAAATTATTGTTTAAACAATATAAGGTGGGAGGATAATTGAAGGATTATAACAAAATAATATCCCAGAGATACAAAGCAAAGCTAAGTAAAAAAAAGTTCAAATTTCCAAATAAGAAATTCAAGAGAGCTGGTGTAAGACACAGTGTACTTTGGTTCAGCAAGGTTTCATGGTTTTACCTAGAACGAAACTTGGGAGCAAAAAAGGAAACCATAGAAAGTTTTGTATTTCGCTTGGAAAACAAACAGCAGTGCGATATTGGAATTTCAACTTTTAATTCCGATTTATTTACAGAACACTCAGGTTTAGTTCTTCTTTGCAATTTATGAACTCTGAGTATACTGTATTTGTGCAAAATAATACCTCGAGAGTAAAACAAAATCTCTGAGCAATTTCATATGTTCATGAACTGAGACATTGAAATGGAGGGATTTTCAATAACTGACTGTTTATGATTGAACAATGGTAATTTAATTTTTTGACGATATTTTACTTATAATTCTGTTACACAATAGACCATTTATTCAAACTATATGGTTTTGACGAAATGAAATGATGCCTGATCTTGAAATGCAGTGTGAATTGTCTTTGCTATAAGTTATGGTATACGTCTGTCGGTCTCTCCGCATTGTATAAGCTTAAAATCGCCAAACGGATTTTTAGGTCTCTCCGCAAATTGACATAGGTTCGAACCCAAAGTCCGAAAGACAACCAAATAAAAAAACTTCTGTAGCAGTTTATCGCGTAAACACCCCAAAGCACAACATTGAAGCAAAACTAACGTTTAACCTTTTGAGAAAAAAAATCTTTCCTGATTAGGGTTTTTATGGACTCGCACTGTATTTAACACAACACGGGACAGTTTTAGACGATCTTGTATTTTCGGGTGTGCAAATGCAAAAAACTGTCATTTTCCCATAGAGTTTGTACAGTGACGTTTTAGCAAAGTCCTCAATGAAATCACTTGTTTCAGCACATAAGGTAATTATTTTTGATTGGTAGAATAATTGTTTATTATATGTATATGTGCACTATTCAGCAAAAAAAATTGGCTATGGTTCTCCAATTTTTAAAAAAATTCTCACCGATGATTCCGTTAGTGCCCAAGGGGGCATGGGACCCCAATAATTAACTAATTAACGGCTGGCCGATTTAAAGTTTTTGTTAGAAAGAAAGCTGTATTAAACGGTCAGACAATTTCAAAAAAATCGCGCACGCGAAAAAATCCACAAGTGAGCAGCAGGCGCGAAACACAAAAATTTTGGGGGTCCATAGGAAACCATCCCTTGGTCACGTAAATGTTAAATGGATACAATTACAGGAGAACCCGTACACGAATAATATTAAAAAAATACCCTATAAAATAATTATTGACAATACCTATTAGTGGTTTCATAGAAAAAATGGAATTTATATAACCCTAAACAATGAATTAAAACATCTAGTCTGACCATGTGCTATTTAAAAATTCGCGCTAGTGTATAACGTGTTATGCGAACGGCCACGGTTAGGTCATACATGCTAGGAAATACACATTTTGAAAGCATCATGTGTGAAGATGTATGACGCTACTGTTGCCGTCCGTATCGCATAAACAAAGACATATCCATATACAGAGTAGCGGCGGAATTTCAAATAGCGCATGGTCAGACAAATGCTTTTTTAATCATTTTATGGTTAGTATAATTACGTTTTCCCACGAAACACTGCATATGCGTTCCAACAATGTTTTATGCGTATATTGTGTAAGTTATTCTTGATGCAGTTCTCATTTAATGCGATCTGGAGATGTTGGGTATCGCATTGCATCTTCTATGCGCACTCGATTGGCGGAGCTCCCTTCAAACGCTGTAAACATGTGCAAATGACCTGTCAGTTCTGGGAGTAGGTAAGTAAGTAGGTTGGGTAGGTAGGTAGGTAAGTGGGTGGGGTAGATAGGTAGGTAGGGGGGGTAGGTAGGGGATGGGTAGGTGGGCAGGTAGGGTGTAGGTAGGTAGGTGGTAGGGAGGTAGGTAGAGGTAGTAAGGTAGGTTGAGGTGGGGTAGGTAGTAGTAGGTAGGTTTTCGGAAGAAGAGTAACCCTTCGGAATAATATGGCGGGAGACTCCAGTGGTATAGGCAACTGATCCAGCACGTAAGTAGTTTATTTATTACACTGTTGCGCATAAGTTGAATATTTTTTTCAGACCCAACTTAAAAGTTTATATTTGAAACACGTTCTTTTTTTAAAATGAAATTCTTATTTCCACTTTTTAGAGAAAATTCATCCCACTCCGCAACTATTGTGATAAAGACAACACATTTGTTACTCCTAATGACTGAAAGTAAAAGAGTCTTGTGTATTTTAATAAAACACCACAGCAAACGTTAAAGAATGACAACAACAGACTTTCTCAACTATTTATTGTATGAAGATTTTATATGCATGTCGGTTAATTACATAATTAAAAAAAGAAAAAACCTAAAAAATTAAAAAAAAAAAAAAAAAATAATATAATTTTGAATTCCAGTAATTATTCCTATAATAGAACAAGTTATTTTGTGTCACAAAAACCAACTTCAAAATCTGTCGCGAAGCCCGCTTTTCGCAATTCAAAGCCAAGTTTTAAAAAATCTGAACGCGAGATATTTCTCTCCAATATAGAATTTTTTGGGGGAAAACGGAAATACATGTATGATTTTTCACGTTTATAAAAATCTGAAGTGTGAGGGTTTTACTGCGAATAGAGAAGATACAAAAATTGAATTCACAATTATTCGTTACTTATTTTGCTTTACAATTGACAAAACATTTGATAACAGACCTATAAAGTAGGACATGTAAAGTAATCATGTTACACTATCGTGTGTGGTACACAATTCAAAATCTGACTCGAGACAATACCGCATAAAATTGCTATGCTCCACATTACCTCATAAATTGGGGGGATGTTAGATTTTAAACTCGGCATATACAGGGTTGAATGGACAAAGATGACCAAGGAATTGTAACGTCACTTTAGGTAACAAGTAAATCGTGAAACTTTGACAGAAAATGTTAACAAAAATATCTTATAAAAGAATACTGCTGTGTACATGGTGTGTGCTGCTAGATGTCCCTACAAGAGGGACTTTTATTTTTAAAGTTTATTAATGAGAAGTAATTGACTGAGTTAGTCCTATGAGTGGGATGGCGTGGGTCGAAAAGTAGTCGCGGGTGCGCAGGCATATGTTACTGGGTATCCTCCTGAAGGAACCTTTCTGGTTTATCGTTAAGTGGTTTTACTAAGGAGACGACATTTATTCCCACGGGGGATCACCTTAATCTATGCACCTTTGGGCTATACTCAATTGGGAGGATGACAGAGGAGTCCTGCAGGATAGACTTTTTTGGTTTTACGGCTGTGTGATATACTGGTGGTTATGGGGGGTAATATAGATCTTAACGTAGTCATTCCGGGGATGGTCATATACGGGTAATCCTAATTACGGGACTTCTTTTTTTGGGAGGGGTTTGCTTATTATTGTGATTCTTGAGTTAGGGACCTACGATGTGGGGTGGATCATAGGGTCGTTTCATTTTTAGGAGGGTCGCAAAAGACTACTTCGGGACAGAGGCAGATAACGGGGTAGTCATCAGGAAGGACCGTTTGGTTTCCTGTATGTCCGATTGACTAGAAGTCTGAATGAAGTGGGAGGGTATTGGTTGAAAAGTAGTCATACGCGAGAGGGGTTATGATACTAGGTAGTCCTACTTGGGGACCATTCATGGATCACGGGGGTCGCTTCACCTTTAGGAGGGTCGAAAACTACTTCGAAACAGAGTGACATATAACCCCGGGAGGGGGAGGCACTCAACTTTTTTCTCAGAGGATGTGCGGGCCCCGATTTCCGAACTGGGGTTTGTGAACTGATTTTGTCTCGAAAGTAGGGTTGGGAACTGAAATTTTGAAAATTTTGTAGGCTTGGGAGCTTAAATTTGCTAAATTTAAGATTATGAGGCCAATTTTCTAAAAAGGGGACCTTAAGACCTGAATTATGCTTCAATAGGAGTCCTTGGGAAACTGCGGAGAAGAAGAAACGCCAAAAGGGCGGTCTAAGGGCGCACAACCAGAGCTTGTCAAGTGCCCCCGGGGTAAACAGGCGGTCTACAGGAAGGACCCGGTCTTCTAGTCCTGTATATGGCGATTGATGAGAAGTTGACATCAATTTGTAATGATGATTTCGTTTTGATGCTGTAATATTTTGGCCAGTGTGTGGTAGGACTTACTCGTTAAATTTCTTTGTGTGCTACACAATAAAGTAGTGTGTGATTGTGAATACATGTAGAAAAATCAAATGTTATGGATGGTAGAGATTCAACAATTTTTGCTATCTCAAGTAAAATACATAATATTGATAGTTTTAAACGATATTCATTGAAATTACTCAATAATTAAAATGCCGCCCGGTTGTACAAGCTTTTTATAGGCTGCCGAAATCATAGTCTACCTAAGCTACACCCGGAAAGAATAGGACACTAGGTTCAGTGATCTTCACGCACAAACGTTCTTTACAACATACATTAGATCATATTGAAAAACGCGCCACGGCTTTTAATATAATTAACCGTGGTTGGGTCACTTGTATAGCTTTATACCAAAGCACAGGTAAGTGACCGGGGCCAAATTCCAAATTACATTTCATTCTCATTTGCTCATAATAATATCGTAGACAATTAGTACCAATGTGAGTTCTCTCAAGATGTGAAGAATCCTGTCTCGACAGCATGCAAAACCCGGTGTAAAGAAACTGAGGTCCCCCATGAGAGAGTGTCCTAGCTACCATAGAACTGAACGGAACAAACCGTGACTTTGTAGACGAGACCATTTGGGTACAGTGCTTGAAACCAAATGATGCACAGCCTCAATGGAGAACCACAATAGACAATGGGTGGTAGGACACTCAGTCACACGAACACTGTAATATATGACACCGGCACGAAAACACAAATGAGTAGATAGATTTTGTAAGGCTGGAGCTTTTAGGATCAATAAAGCCACAATCCAAAATCAATTGGATTTTTCTTTTGATTAATCTGCAACCATGTTCGGAGGACTTCGGAAACACTAAGTTTTACGAAGAGCATTGACTCCGCCAGTCGTCTGGTATAAATTGGAAAAACTCACAAAAAGTTGGGTTATTCTCAAGTATGATGCAATTAACCTAATGCTTAGAAAATGTTCCATATTTTTCTTTAGTAATATTTTATGTTAGGGAAGTATCGCTTGCACATTTTGGGAACCACCCTTTTGTGCTGTGCCCGGGGAGGGGGTGGGCAGTTGATTTCCAAAGGTGGATATGATTCGTGACCATGGGAACTCCGAAAATGCACCCTAAAACAAAGTATTCCACCGACTAAAAAAAAATACCCTAAAACAAGCATTTTGTGTGTTTTTGAGCGCCATAAACAATTTTTTTTGTCAGATTTTTGGCTAACCTAACAAGTGAGCACTGCATTGTGTTGTAATTACCTTATTATCTGGCTTTGTTCATGTTTGTTGCTTTTACTTCCAAATTCACAATTTTTTGATGATTTTGATCTCGCGTACATCACAATTCAGGGTTTACGAAAAAAAAACATACCCTTTTTTCCATATTTTGCTGTTTTTGACACCCTAATCAATGGACACGCCGGACCATCGCTTTTTTAAAGCGTTTTTTGTTAACGCATCATATCCAACTTTGGGAATACAAGTGCCCCCACCCCCGGGGGGCGGCGTGCTGTGCAATGGCAGGCCTCATTTGCTGGAAATCTCCATGACTTCCATGTTTTTAATCCTTTCTTCATCTTGACAGTAAAACGCTTTATTACTGCCTTACTTGATAAACTTCCTTGCCAAAAATGCATCCACAAAATATGATAATGCACAGTGTTTGTAATTGAAATCATTCTAAATGCAGTCCAAGCTATTTCGATAGGAAAAACACTTTTCGTCTGTAGTATGGAAGTCATTATTTTTGATTTTAGGAATTCGTACAAAATTAGCGTGAAGAGAGCTGCAGCAGAGGCATTAAGTAGCGTATCAATCCTGAAAAAAGATCAAACTAGTACTATAATATTCAATATTCAACAAGGGAACAAAAGGAAAATGTGAATGTCCACCCCACCCCAAAATTGGTTTGTCGGATTTCTTCATAGTTTAGTTAACATTTATAACCCTCGATGCCTGCGCCATTCCCTTATTTGAACATCTGCTTTCTACAAATTCTTTCATTGGTATTCACTAAGTGCAGGAGTTTCAAAAGGAGGGTAATCGCTATCTCGGCGCCCAAGCCGTCAGCGTTACTAATTTAGATAACTGCTGTTAATTGCCTTGAGTAGCCTTGACATAAATAACAAATTCTCGTTATGACGTTACTATGACGTTCAAAGGTTAGAATGAATAAAAATACAGCATAGATGGGAAAATCGATCTTTACCGGTTGTAAGAAAATGCATGAGTTTGTCCCCCTAGACTGTCCCACAGTTTCGGCTCTGTCTTCGGATCAGGGCACAGTAGGTTCAATTACACATAAATCAAAACTTGCACTCACCAACACGATTCATCCAATGTAGAGTAAAAAACAAATAAAAAACTAAAATCTAAAAAAATCAGGCTGAGCACTCCCTGCACCCTTGGCATCGGTCCTTTAATACTGCGATTGCCACTTTGACCCAAATGGCCGCCCATACGCCCTCATTACTAACCCCTTTTGTCCATGATTAAAAAATTCAAAAAATACCACTCGCTATAGGGCAAGCCACAAAGGCCAAACGTATTGATGCAAACGCGTGCGAGGAACGTCGCAAACGCGTGCGGACATTTCGGCACCGCGTTGCGACATTTAAGCAACGCGTTGCTGTGTCGCCATCAAAAATTGAATTTCTGTGACGTATATTCAAAAAAATAGCCTCACAACGCGTTGCTAGATACTTTGCAACGCGTTGCGACCCTCACAACGCGTTGCGAACCTTCACAACGCGTTGCGAACCTTCACCAAACGCGTTGCGGGCTTCCAACGCTGTTGCAAGCTTCACAACGCTTTGCAAGGTTAACAAAGCCATAAGGGTTCAAACGTATGCCGCAACGCGTGTTGTGAGAAAGTAGCAAAGTAGGCAAAGCGTTGCGACATTCGGCAACGCGTTGCGCCACGGCAATCAAAAATCATGAATTCTGTGCCGTATTTCAAAAAAAAAGATCCACAACGCGTTGCGGCCAATACGTTAGACCTTATGGTTTTCAAAACGCGTTGCAAACCTTCACGACGCGTTGCGAGCTTCACAACGCGTTGTTGTAAACTTCACCAACGCGTTGTGAAGGCAATAAGGGTCATAACGTAATTCTGAAACGCGTCGTGAAGGTTTGCAACGCGTCGTGAAGGTCGCAAATCGTGTGAGATTTATATTTTTGAAATACGTCACAGAAATTCAATTGATTTGATTGGAACAGACACGCAACGCGTTGCTGAAATGTCGCAACGTTTTGCCGAGTGCGACAACGCGTTGCCGAAATGTCGCAACGCGTGCTGAAATGTCGCAACGCGTCTGTGACTTTCTCATCAACCGTTGCGGCAATAAGTTATGACCTTATGGCTTGTTAACATTAGCAACGCGTTGTGAGCTTGCAACGCGGTTGTGCAGCTCGCAACGCGTGTGAAGTTTGCAACGCCTTGTGAAAAGTATTAAGCAAAACACGGTTTTGTGGTCTATTTTTTGAAATACGTACAGAAATTCATGATTTTGGATGCCGACACAGCAACGCGTTGCCTGAAATGTCGCCAAACGAGTTGCCGAAATGTCGCAACGCCGTTGCTAATTTCTCGCAACGCGCTGCAGCAATACGGTATGGCCTTTGTGCTTGCCATACTCGCCCGCGTTGGGTTGACTCAGAGGGATATTAGTCTCATTACCAGTCGTTTATACCACAGACCTTGGGAGGGTCTACTTCATAATGGGAAAGAGTTCCATATTGTACCCCCCTTGACAGGAACCAAATTATATTTTATTTATGGGCCTACAATAACAAAAACACCCTAACCCTAGGCCAAAAATAAAATAATTTTGCAGGTACAACTTTCAAGGGGGGGTACAAATCGTCGGCTACATCACATAACTGTTCTATCTCAATTTTGGACATTTGTGAGGCAAAATTCGGTAGTTTAATATGGACGTTGACGCTTCATAATTACAGAGTTTCAGGACTTGGCCTCTACCTAATTAAGGAGATATTAATTAGCAAATTTGATCTATGTGCATTTAATTCAAATTTATTTTCACATTACAGCGCTATCTGACATAGATCACTATGTGATGTACTAAAAAATAACGTTACATGCGTATTAACACGGCGATGAATACTTACATACCGAGCTATCTGTGTTCTATCTAAGAAATCGAAGTCGATAGGAGTACACTATCCTGCATCACATACTGATCTATATCAAATCTGCGTACAACAGCGCTATATGACATAGCTCACTATTGTGATGCACTGAACGACAATTGCGCCTTTTTATAATACGGGGATGAATACGTCACATACTGGTCTATCTGTGATCTATCTCAGACATCGTTTGAAAAAAAAAAAAAAATCTACACACATAATGATCTATACGTTTACAGTCATATTAAAACAGTGTTGGCTAGATAACCAGCATTTATTGTCACTGCATTAAAAAACTCTGAAGTGTGTTCTTGATGATATTCCTTTGCCTGGTAGGAAAGGACGCAATCGTATGTTCGAGCGTATTACGAAGGGGAAGATTTTCAAGTGCGTTTCTCGAAACACGTATTTTGTAAGATCAGTATGTGATGTGATGGAAACCGACGATATGGAACTCTTGCCCTATAAGGACTGTTTGACGTGGTTCTTATTGCCTTTTTTGAAGTTTAAAAAGTTTAACTTCAAGTTTGTTTATCGGCCTCCCCAAACAAAGTAATATCATAAATAATATAAGGTAAGATTAAAGTAAATGTGATACAGAGAGTATTACGAATTGAATGTGAAGTGCTTCAATTTGTTCATGATACAATATTTCGAGACGATAGTTTTAGAAACACATCAATGTGGTTTTTCCATGTGAGACACTCATCAATTAACCACCAGGAATTTTGTTTGTTTCACTCTGTCCAAACAAGTTATCATAGAATTTATTAGAATCATGTTGTGGATGTTAAGTGTTGCCAAGATTTACGGATGTCAGACGAGGGTAAGTAGTAATCATATATTCGTGTTGCTAGCATTTACGGAGATAGCTTGTTAGCTCTAAACCAATTACTAACTTTTCCAATTCTTACTTGACTTGGAATATCTTTATGTGAGTAGTAAAGGATAGTGGTATCATCAGCAAAGAGAATGAAATTTAACAGACTGGAAGAATTTGAAATCCATTTACATTTAAAGTATAACAAAAGGGGACCCAATATTGCAGCCTTGTGACACCACAACTTATTCTTTCGATTCGGATTCGCAAGAGTTATAAGAAACATGTTTGTTCATTACATACCTTTTTTTTCAGACCATTCTAGTACAAATGCCACGAAAACCATAATGTTCTTAATTTATACAGAGTATGTATAAATAGATTTTTATCAAGGCCTTAGATAAGGTCTAGAATACCCCAATAGTAGTTTATTTCTTTCAACCTGCGTATGTTATTTTATTTACAACTGTATTATCGCCATATCGGTCGAATATTAGATCGAAGACCAAATTGTTTGTCATTAGTATTAGTATAATCAAACATCCAATTAAAAGACCAATCTTTAGAGGAATTTGGCAACCAAAAACATTATAATAGTGAACAACTGCGCGATAGATTATAGAGATAGTTCTGTATCTTCTTTTATGCATTGGATAATCCTCCTATTTTGGAACTTGTCTGGCACAATACCAGTTTGATAAATGGACAAATTATTAAATAACTGGTGAAGTGGTTGTACAATTTAGTACGCACTTTTTAATAATAAAGTTACAAAATATCGTCATGACCAGCAATTTTGTTTGGTCGAGTTTATCAATATCTCTAGGATATCCACTTCCACAATTGGTTTCATAATCAGGCCACGAAGGACTTTTATCTTTAAGATAATCAAAATATTGTGTCCCTGGGTTTTGGATTTTTGCATGCTAAATATGGCTCAATTTGGTAAATTCTGAAACAATTATTGATCGTAGGAATTAAACTTGAACTGTAAGGCAATTAAGAGTCACGTTATGAAAATTATGGTTTTAAGTCAATAAACCATTTATTACGTTTTATGATTAAAAAATACGAGTGGGTAATTCGACAAAAAATCGATAAATAAAAAGACAATTAAAATTATGCAAAATTTCTACTAGAGCGATGGATTTGCCCAATGAGAGGTGATGTCTTGATTTCGTGAATATGACTACAAAGTGCAAGACGTCGCATGTTGAAAAAAATACTGTCTTTAAAATAGAGCAGATTTTTGTAAAATAATAAGTGTTTTAAAAATACCAAATTATGTTAAGTAAAGTGTAAAACCTTGTAAAAAAACTTTTCGAGGGACTTCAAACATTTATCTTCGTATGTACTCAAATTTCGGTTCAGTGCGTTTTGGCTTAAGATCTGCGCCCTTTATCACTATATAATACCCACAAAACGATATCAGGTGTCTGAAAACTAATTGGTAATTGTTCATAGTCTTATATTGACAACAGTCGCACCTTAATGGAGCCTTGAGAATTATGATGGACGGTCTCCAGGTAGTATAAAACATAATAAAAAATGCATTGGCAATCTTTTATCTACCTATCCCACAAGAAACGATCATGTGCTTGGACATTGTAACACAATGGAAGGGAATTTAGATGATTTTCCTTCTGAAGATTTTATCAATCGGTATGGAGAAATGAAGTGTTTTGATTGAAAATACACGGCATTTTGCTATCGTGAGCGTCTCTAGCAAGCTTGAATCAGGAATGAACTTACGGGGGGACGGCATAGCGTAGCTGAGCCGTAGGTTGATCACCTCAGCCGTACATTGTTGAAACAGCGGTGGTGTTATTAAGTATGATTGGCACATAAAACTATACCGTGAATGGTTTAAGCTCGAAAATTTCTATCTGTCACAAACGAACGAAAGAATTCTTAAATGAATAATTATGATTATATATCGGGATCCCGGATTAATTAATTCAACGGCTGATGGAAACGGACTTCCCATGGGAAAATAGCCGGGAATTAACGCCATGTACATATCTACGCATATCTACGCTCATCCATTAGTGTTTTTATTGGTTCAGGCAGTTCACGTTAGAGGTTTATTTTCTTGGGTGTCGCTATTTCATTGACGGACATTAAACGTAGCATGTTCCAGCTCCGCTGTAAGTCCAATCTGGGTCCCAAATTTAATTACAAAATCGCTTTATTTTATGATAAATACGCGATTTTTTTAGCATTTCTCGTTTGCAGGTATAGTTTCGTAGACACAATTTAACAACATCAACTCTGCAAAAATATCAAATTTGAAATTGGGGGCGCCCTTCAAAAATGTGCTTAGTTGCTTAAGCAAAGTCCTTCCACGGCCAAATGGGGAAGAGGGCGGCGCATATATCGTTCCATACACGCGGCCGCGCGTTTGCCAAATACAGTGAAAGCTACCTAGTAGTGGGGTAGTCTTCGGTTAAGCTCCCGCGTGTTCGCTTCTATTCCCCGGAGGGGGGGGGGCACTTGTATTACAAGGTGGGGGAGATGATGGCGTGAACAAGTAAAAAGCGTAAAAAGGGTCCCTTTTCCAACAGGCGTGTACGCGCGTACATCGATTAAAGGGGTGTCAAAAACAGCAAAATTAGGTAAAAGGTGGTGTCTTTGTCTTAACCCTGAAATGGTGATGTAAAGTGTTTAGGGTAGGCAATACTCAAAAATTAAGCAGAGATCAAAATCATCAAAAAATATTGTAAGCGAAGCAAGATAATAAGGGTTATATTAACGGACACAATGCATTGCTTAATTGTTAAGGGTAGCAAAAAAACTGACAAAATACTTGCTTAGGATATTGTTTTTAGTCGGTAGAAGACTTGTTTAGGGTCTCTGGTAAAAACTCCGGGTCATATCATCCCAATTTTTTTTTGGAGTTTTCAATGGTTCACTGATGCATGTGTTGGTACAACGCAAGCTACGTAACGTGTATCATTGAAATTTTACACAAGGGGGTTTCCGACTGAAATGGGTTGAGAAAGCCTACTGTTCAATAGACAGGTTTCTCTTCTTGTACTCATTTATACAACTGGCACAAAAAAGTATCTCGGCATGTTCGATCAGGACTGTGCCAAGTCAGGACAATTTTGAAAGTTTCGAAATCTTACTTTTTGTTGCCCAGGTCTTGCTCTTTCATTTAACACCTCGTTTGTAAAAAAGAGGGAAACAAAGGGACTGCAAGAAACTACGGAACTCTCTGACGTTTCACAAACCCCACCTCCACTCATTTATACGCCACCCATTCGTCACACCCCGCACCCCTCTCCCCACCACCATCTTCTACATCCCACCCCAACCCTATCCGGTGTAGTTCTGTCGCATGCCTTGAGAGCCGAAAGACGCAAACCCCCAACCTAAAAGTTGCAGTTTTGGATGTTTCAATGGTCACTGGGTGGTACAACGTAATAAATTACCGCGTGATATTTGATTTTCTACAAAGGGTTTCCGACTGATTGAGCGCGAAAGCCTACTTGTAATATTGATTGTGGTTCCGGGGGTTCGTGTTCCAGTACAAGCCCAAAAATGCCCATTGAAAAATCCCAAACTGCAACTTTGGTTTTGGGGGTTTCGTCTTTCGGGCGTTTCTATCTTTTCAGCCTTTTGCACGCTTTTTTAACAAGCCACGGTATTTAAATGAAAGAAGCAAGACAAGGCAACAAAAATGTATATTCGAAAACTTTCAAAATGTATGACTTTGGCAACCAGTACTGATCGAAAAAAAACAGCCGAGATTCTTTTGTGGCCAGGTGTAGTTAAAGAGACCAGCTCCCTTAAAATGCCTCTAGAAAAACGGTTGAGGTCTCTGCATAGTGAGCCACAAAGGTTTGGGAGTGTTTAGGTCAATTTGAGTGTGCTGATTTCGAATATGTTATGTGTACTTTTATTTATAAAAGTGTGGAATGGAAAGTTACCTCAAAGTGCTATTTAAAAGGTACCTACCTGATTTTTGAAGAGTTCATAGAATAGATGTGACTATTTAATGGATATATATTATTAGTTCCAGGGGTACATTTAGTACAATGGTAATGTAATGAATAAGTATCATATTCATTATTATGATGTTGAAGGAAAATTTCCGAAGGAGTTGTATTAAAGGGTATTCCATGGTTTCAAGGGATACAATTTGAATGATAAACATAATGCAGTATTTTGCGTACTTGTTCATACATTTGCCAATAGGATTAGTTGCAAATTTATGATGTGTTACAATGGCAAACACACACATAAGACAGCACAGTTAGCCCAGCACCAATCATTCATTTTAAAGAGGGAACTTTGAGTACACATAATTACCGCATACTAAAGCTTTTCTACCATGCAGAGGGATTAACTGGCATATCCTGTCGTTGTAAGCTGATGCAAACTTTCTTTATGTTGACATCAAATGTAGTTGTGAAATATCTAAACACTTAAGAATTAAAGGAGCAATATCAAGTTTAAAAATTACGCCTAGTTATCATTTATAAATACAACATATCCGCCAAAGTACTAAACCAAAATTATTCAAAGACGATCTGCTGGTACGGGTTGGGCAGTCCCAAGCACCACCAAGGGAATAAGAGTGGAAAAATAAGGGATTAAACACCCAAGGCCGATAAGGGCCACAGGAAGCATACTGGCTCCGGAGCAGGAGAGATACTCAGTCCACCCAAAGTTGTGGGGGAGCATCTCGATTTTGCGGCGGCGTGTCGGACGGTGCCCTCCGATCAGTGGGTCCTAGTGGTGGTTGGGGGTCATCTTTCTAGGGATCGCCCGAGTTTACCGCCCGCCACCTCCGTTCCCAAGGCGGTCGTCAGACCTCGCTTCCATCGGACCGCTATGCGAAGGAAACTCTCCTCCAGGAGAACTCCGCACTGGTT
Source organism: Ophioderma brevispina (assembly GCA_023653785.1). Classification (NCBI taxonomy): domain Eukaryota; kingdom Metazoa; phylum Echinodermata; class Ophiuroidea; order Amphilepidida; family Ophiodermatidae; genus Ophioderma; species Ophioderma brevispina. The sequence continues at coordinate 15,883 of JAMKCH010036227.1, forward strand.
TGCAAGGGGGATGTGATGTGCCTACCCATTTATGATACAAGGGCGGCTTCTAATTCCATTTCTTCTCACCACCAAGGGGAATGAAGGCCCATCCTTAAAGGTGCAACGAGAGTTTTGGGCATCCATTATATCGTGTCATATGTAGTTATTACTATAGATAAGACCCCCAATAGATTTCTTACCCTGTTTTGGCCTACCAAAAAATGCCTTGAAAGTGATTCAGCGATTTTGGATTGCTAATTTCAATCTGAATTTTAGTTTAGTATTTGCTCCTATAAGTAGATAATGCAATTTCAAACTTTTTGTACACAAAGAAAGTGATTTTCAGCTTAATCATTTCACGTGGGGATATTTTTGGATAGGAAGCTTAACATTCACTGCAAAAAACCGAGAATTTCCACATTTTTAGGGAACCTGATATGTGAAATCTCTCGCTGAACCTGTGAACCACAATTTCCATACGGCCCGGCTCATTTGTATGGAGACCGCTGGCCGCGGGCCCAAAGTTCTGCAGAAAGGTGGCGTGGCACTACACCTGATTTTCAAGACGCGTACCTATACGTTCGACGTACAGGTCCTGCAAAAATGGGAGGGGCGGGAGTAGCCGTCAGCGTCCTCCCCTCGGTCTATCGGACGGCCTCCCAGGAAACTTCACTCGAGTAGGTCCAGGTGGTGGTGGGCTGAATCCTGAGACGGAAAAGGAAAAACCATTTTCCGTCGTAATTCAGCCGAGGGCTGATGGTAGTCCCTTAATACTTAGCTTGGGAATGTTGGCCATTGGTACAGAGCACTAAACCTTTCTTAGACTAGTGAATGTGGAAAAGTCAGGGCTTGAACGCCTTTGCAGGTCTCTTCAAATTTTTGGAAACAGCCCTAATGAAAGTGGTAAAACAGGTGTGCCCGGTTAATCATGGGCAGTCCGTCGGTGTCGGCCCGAAAAACACCAAGCTTCTTCTCCTGTCTGCTGTCAGCCTGATAAGCGTCGTCTCGTATGCCAACTAAAGATGAGACACTTCCAGCCAGGATTGGCACCATCGTCTGCCTCTTCAGATCCCGGTCTCCCGAGACCTCTATTCTCAGACCGTCAAACGGTAGGAGCTATCCCATTCAATTTGAGCCAAGGAGTCAACTTCCATCCACCGTGGTGCCCTCAATCACCTGAAGGACGGATGCGTCGGATTCAGGGCTAGGGCTCACTTCCTCTTCCTTTCCGGGTCACAGGCCGCTGGTCTGCGGGGACAGGCACGCCCCACCACGTTAAAAACGTATTCGAACTTTTGGGCATCTTTCTAGCCTTAGTCGGTGGACCCCTCCCCCTTGCCAAAAGATGTGGGACGTTACACAACAAGGAGGTAGGGTCAGGGAGACCCCAGTTCATTGCAAAGAAGTTCTCCGGCTCCTCATGTGGTGCCAGGCCGGAAACCGGAAAAATCAGGCTGAAGGCCTCCCATGTCCCACGGATAATAGGTGGGAGCATTGCTCGATGGAGTGGCAGCTCCTTTCCACGGTTGCCGCATAATCTTTTAGAAGGTCGACGGTCGATACTTGGACCTTTCAACATCAGCTGGGGATCATCAACTCCCTGCCTACTAGTCTCGGAGCCCGGATCACCAGGTATAATAGGGCGAGATACACTGGCGACGGATGGTCGGGGCCGATTGCGTACGGCTTCCCCCAGCGGGACTATTGATCCTCAAGAAGGGGGGCTCAGTCACTAACGTCTGGTTCCTACTGGTGGCCTCTTCATGGCCAATCCCATCTGTGGGGTCCACCATGCTGTTAGACTGGAGAGGAAAACCGATCAGGTTTTCAATGCGCGGGGACCTGAATAGGGGTCCGGACCAGCCGATCCAATCGTCCGACGGTGCACCATCGACGCTTTGCCACGTCTGGTGCATCCGCAGGACTAGTATCAGGCGGGATTTTCTGATCAGGGCAGCCATGGCTCTATGCTTCAGGCACGGTGTGAGGAATTACCGGATCTTTGACTTTAAACTTCCCCGGGACGTGTATTGTTTGCGATCAGAGAGCAAACCCAGGTCTGCCAACTCTAAGTCACATTGGAATTTACTTTACAGGAAAATCTTTCATAAGGGTTTTTATAGGGGGGCTTATACCGCCACGACATCTCGATTCTTAGGTTTTTTTGGGGGGGATGGCATGACGGTTCCCGCTAGCCGCTTTCCTTAGACCAGCCTGGTGAATGGTATGCTCTTGGTTAGTACTATGTTGCGTTTACCTGGTCTCGGTGCTACAATTCCTTGTATCAAAAGAGTTTGAACCATCCAGGAGGCAGCTTTGAAGTTCCCTTCCACTGGGACTTATCTAGGAAGACCACACCTTCTTGGTCGCCTGAGGCCAAATGGGATGTGAGACCCAAGTCTTGCTCACTGATGAGGTACTCCGCTTTGGGCGGGGGAGGGGTGCTCTTCTTCCACAGAAAGGGTTCCTGGCCAAAAACCAGATTCTTTTCTCTACCCGAAAGCGGTTTCTGCCACGGACTTACCAAGTTTTGCATTGCCACTCATAGGTGCCATGTGCTCGGTAGGGCCATTGAGCGGTATCTGGACCGTACAAAGAACATTCGTACCCAAAACGACTCGTTATCTACAAATTGACACCCCATGGTCCTGGACCTAGACACAATCGGCCGCTAGATGATGTAATCCGAGATGCGCATAGAAACAAAACATATTTCGCCTGGAGGACTCCGTAGTCAGGGCGCATGATGTTCAAGCTCAATCCTCACCCTGGGCGTTCAATAAAATGGTCCTCCATTCCCACCATTTTGGACAACGTCGGATGGAGATTCGGCTTCCACTTCGGAACCGAAATTAAAAGGGTGTGTTGGTTTTAAAACGGATGGGAAAGGCCGCCTGTCAAGATTCTACAAGCTCTATAAGCAGGGTCGATCAGACAGTGTGTGAGGTGTTTTGCGTTTTTATGAGTAGCTAGCGCAGTGTCCTTTCAGAAGGAGAGGGCGATGCTTACAACGTTTACGAAAACCCACCACGATTTGTTTATTCCACTCGCAAAAAGGTTGCTGGAAGGTGTACTTATGGATTTGGAGAAACGTTTATTGCTGTGAAATGGGAAGGATAAACCACTAACCATTGGTGCCCTAGTCAAACTTGTTTTTAAGTTATGTTTGATGGCCACAGTATATATACTCAAACCATTTGCACAAAGAAAATTCGAGCAATTGATGCTATATTGTAACTTTTTGCCCCTTTAATGCTATTGGGTTACCTTACAAATCGAGATAGAGACAAATAAGCATTCATTAGTGATTCAATAACACAATAATTGATGCTCTTTTACATTTGTCCAGGTTCAAAGGCTTCAAGTCTTTGAACTGGGGAAGATTTAAATGTGATACTAAAAATTCAACGATGTGCCCTTTAATGAAAAATTAAAGGAGGTAACCCCATTTATGTCTTTTGGGATTTTGTATGGACCAGCTGTGACACTTTTTAATGAAACATTAATCAATGTCTACCAATTTGATTTTGTTAAGCTGTGTACAAAGAAAAATTAAGATTTTAAAGTAAGCGAATGCCCGGTAGAATGCGAAGTTTTGTAGTTTTATCCCTGTCTGGATTTTTTTAACATCATAGCAATAAATTACACACACAAGCACACCAACACACACACAAAAAAATAGAACTAAAAGAGGAAACTTATTGTGAATTTTAACTTAAAGAACCACGGCACATTTGAAATAGTGCGCCCAAATCAAGATTTTTTTAAAATTGATATTTGCATAGTTGTCAAGCTTTTTATATAACATTAGCCCTCACCTGAAATGATTAAGACCAAATCAGCGTCCTTATGGGTAAAACAGAACGATTTTATAATTAATATCGCCGGCGACATACTTACGCAGACGACGAAATGGCGTTTAACACAAGTTACGAACCGCACGTATGCATGATTCCACGGGAATACACAGTGTTGAACGGTCTGTGACCTTTCTTTGTGGTTAATATCAATGAGTACGAGTCTTGATATTGTGTATATACACATGTTGATTGAAGGTATGGAAAACTTAAAGGTAAAGTTAGGCTCACAAATTACCTGCATGTCTGAAACCTCTTATGAACGTCATTATCTGTTTGTGTATGGGATTTTATGTGTAAAAGGTATGTCTATTCTTCCAATGGCCTAGCTATCATTTGAGAGCAAATTGAGATATTTCATATTTTGTGAAATGTGCCAGTGCCGCTTTAAACCTCTTCTGGAAATGTCTTTACTAAGGGACATGAGGAGATTTTTTTTGAGGCACACGAATTTTCAGATGCAACTGGTATCGATGTAAGACCCCTACCAAGAACGTTTTGAAGGTTTACGGACCAACAAGTAGAAAGAAACCGAAGAGATTGTTGCGTCGCGGCGACAGCCGCGAGCTATTAAGAGATTTGTTCGTGCCCTGGATTTATCAGTATTGCCGAGACGAGCTGAAGAAAAATAATTATTGAGATGTTTTCAATAATCATAACAATCCCATAATCACAATATAATGCAATGACATTTATATAGCCCCTTTACAATGTAGGCAAAGCGCTCTAAAGAAGAAAAGGCTTATAATGTATCAAATATACGCGTCACGTCGCGTAACGTCACGTCGCGTCGCGTTCGTCGCGTTGCGGAGTAATACTGGTAATGTGGTCTTCCTCCGCTGGTCGAATTAAAGCAATGTGGCAAAAATTATCAAGTTTAAAATATTGCAGCATGGACGTAGTTTCACCACAACCATAAACAATCAGTCTGATCACATAAAACAAGTTTGTACCAAACTCTCGTTAAAATTGGTATTACTGTGTAAAGTGAACGTTTTAAAGGACTTATTTACCAGATATTAACACTGGACCCACATTTACTTTGAAAGAAGGGACCACCATTTAACTTGAAAGAGGGGGTGGTTTGGAATTTGAAAAATAAACAAATCACCTACCAATAGAGCAAAGAACAACGGGTTTCCTCCCTCTTTTAATAATAAAAAATAAAATAAAAAGGGCGCAAAGCTTCAAAATCTCCCGATCAAATTATACTTTTGGCCAGAAAAATACCAATAATAATAAAAAAAAAAACTTTACCCCGACTCGACTTCTGCCCCCCCCCTTTGAAAGTCAAATGGTGCGCCCTAACACGGGACGAGCTGTATTGCACGAAAAAGATTGAGCCGAGTGGCGCTGAAAATGAGGTCGTGCCTGAAATACCCCATGTTTAATTTGTCGGGCCACACATCCCCGTCACTTTGATATCGGCCCGGGCCCCGGATAAAAGAATTTATTCTCAAAAAGGAAATATTTGAAAAAGTTTCATATTCCACTCCCCTGTGAAATCATAAGTGTCACGAGGGACGCCAAAAGAGAGAGGGAATAGTGTATTTTGTAACGTGTATTTTAAATGGACTTCATTGTTTTTGTGGTGTGCTCCTGGGAGGACGGGCTATTGGGTTTCAAAATAAGTTCCGGTTAAAACAAGGGGAAAACCCACGTGGCGCGGTTGTGAGGAAAGCTGATATTTCCCACTAACCAACATGTAATCATGTCTGTATACAAGGAAGAAAAGAAAAGCATTAATGATTAACACAAATAACTCACTAACGAGGGGAAACATCCAAAGCGACGTAACTTTACGTGACGTGACGCGACCTGCGACGCGACGTGACGTGACGCGGATTATTAGCTACAAGCCGAAGAAAAAGAATTAAAAACCTATAAAATTAGGGAATTTGAGGTGTGAGATTCAGTGGCGTCTGAAAAGTGGTTACCAGTGTCTTCGGTTACGGAAAGCTCAAAGGATAAGGCATTCCCAAAGTCGAGGAGCAGCGATGGAAAAAAAAAGACTGATTACCTGCCCTTCCTTGAACGAGGAACATCAAAAACCGACAGCAGTGCTGGAGCGGAAGAGAATTAAGGAGTTGGAAGAACATGAAACAATAAGATGATATATAGGGCCGGGGACGGATGAATGAAAAGCGTTAGGGGTTAAACAACGGGGTGAAACCCATTCAAACCAGTCGTCCGTGCATGGGGCTGACATTTTTGAATTATTGCACGGAAAATATTAGTTTGGGTGCGGTATACACAACATAATGTCAATTCGATACAAACAATGCCGGCAAAATATCAGTTGTGGATGTGGGTGCTATTGGGTGTTAAATTTTGTCATACCCATGGCCACACAAAACGAATGAAATGACAAGTTATGGAAGCACAAGTGTATTACTTTCTTCTTATCCCTAAAGGGGATAAGGAAGGCCTTATCTCAAATTAACACTCCGTTAAACTGGAGATAGCGCTTCGTTATCTGGGGTTACAAAGCTGAACCCCAAATAACGGTCTTATCTTGGGTTAACAAAGCCTGAACCCCACAATAACGGTCCTTATCTAAGTTACAAAAGCTTATCTCGAGATACGGAAAGACTGAACCCTAAATAACGGGCCTTATCTTGGGTTTACAAAACTAAACCCCAAAACAACGGTCTATCAAAGGGTAACAAGCTTGAACCCCAAAATTAACGGTCCTTATCTTTATATAACAAAGCGAACCCCAAATAATGGTCCTTATCTGGGGGTAACACAAAGCTTATCTTTAGATAAGAAACCTATCAGGGATAAGGCCCCTTATCTCCAAAATAACGCTCAGTTAACGTCAAGATAAGAATGCTGAACCCAAAATAACGGAATCCCTTATCTGGGGTTAACAAAGATGAACCCCAAAAAACGGTCGTATTTTGGGGGTTCAGCTTGTTATCTCCAGATAGGGCCCGTTATTTGGGGTTAAGCTTTGTTAACTGCCAGATTAAGGAGTGTTAAATCAATAAAGGACGTTAGTGTGGGTTCAGCTTGTTATCTCTAGATCAGCTTTGTTTAACTATATAAGGACCGTTATGTGGGGGTCAGCTTCTAACCCTAGATAATGGCCGTTATTTGGGGTTCAGCTTTGTTAAACCCAAGGATAAAGGGACCGTATTAAGGGTTCAGTTTTGTTAACCTTAGATAAGGATTGTTAACTCCAGATTAAGGTGCGTTATTTGGGGTCAGCTTTTCTTATTCTGGAGATAAGGGTGCCTAATCTCGAATAGAGACTTATCCCGAGAAGATTAAGTCTTTGTTAAAAAACCCCAAGATAAGGTCGTTATTGGGGTCGCTCTGCGATCTCGAGATAACTTTGTTAACTTAAGATAAGGCGCGCTATTTGAGGTTCAGCTTTGTTAACCCTAAATAAGGTGCGTTATTTGGGGTTCAGCGTTGTTATCTCCAGTTAAAGAAGCGTTATCTCCAGTTACCGGAGTGTTAGTGGAGATAAGGCTATGGAAGCACAATGTGTATCACTTTCTTCTTAGCCCTAGATAAGGAAGCCTTTCTCCCAATTAAACACCCGTTAACTGGAGAGGAGATAACGATTCGTAACTGGAGGTAACAAAGTTGAACCCCCAAATAACGGTTCTTGTCTGCGGGTTAACAAAGCTGACCCCAAATAACGGTCCTTTCCTTATCGTAGTTTAACAAAGCTTATCTCGGAATAAGAAAGCTGAACCCTAAATAACGGTCCTTATTTGTGTGTCTAACAAAGCTGAACCCCAAATAACGGTCCTTATCAAGGGCTAACAAAGCTTAACCCCAACTAACGGTCCTTATCTTAAGTTTACAAAGCTTATCTCGGGATAAGAAAGCTGAACACTAAATAACGGTCCTTATCTGGGGGTAACAAAGATTATCTCTAGATAAGAAAACCTTATCTAAGGATAAGGCCCCTTATCTCCAAATAACGCTCAGTTATCAGAAAAACAAAGAGGAACCCCAAATAAAGATCTGTATCTGGGTGTTAACAAAGCTGAACCCCAAATAACGGTCGTTATTGGGGTTAAGATTGCTAACTCAGAAAAGGAGTGTTAACTGTCAGTAAGGACCGTTATTTGGGGTTCAGCTTGTTATCTCTAGATAAACTTAGTTTAAACTCTATATAAGGACAGTTATTTGGGGTTCAGCTTTCTTAACCCTTGATAAGGACCATTATTTGGGTTCAGCTTTGTAACCCAAGATAAGGACCGTTATTTAGGGTTAGCTTGTAAATACCCTAGATAAGGATTGTAAACTCAGATAAGGTGCGTTATTTGGGGTTCAGCTGTCTGATCTGGAGATAAGGGGACTTATCTCGAGATTAAGAGACCTTATCCCGAGATAAGGCTTGTTAACCACAGAATATGGGTCGCTTTTTGGGGTTCGGCTCTGCTATCTCGAGATTAAGCTTTGTTAACTTATATAAGGTGCGTTATTTGGGGTTTCAACTTTGTTAACCCTAGATAAGGCGCGTTATTTGGGGGTTCAGATTTGTTATCTACAGTTAACGAAGCGTTAGCGTTATCTCCAGTTAACGGAGTGTTATTTGGAGATAAGGTTTCCCTTTAAATCTAGGGATAAGGAACAGTTGATCACTTGTGCTTACCAACACGTCAGTCGTCTTGATTTAAAATAAACCGCCTCAATGAATACATCTTTTCACTAAGCGCGCATGACATTATGGGAAAAAAGTATCTGAGCCACAATGATCCAGGTGCCTATATACACTGCCCCTCTAACACATACATCAATTGTAGCATACCGATTAGTGTATATGCAAAAAGCCTGGCCACCCACAGTATGTGGAGAAGCGGAGGCAGCCATTGCTTTCTATTGTTGGTACGCTATGCTTTCTTTGTTGGTCGGCAAAAAACATGCGAGCGATGCTAATTTCTAAAGCTGACGTAACGCTTTACCTCTCTTCTATATAGAACCTATTTGGGTGTTAAAAAAAAAGAAGAGATGTAAAGTGGGTCCTTTGGGCAATAGGGCAACCAATGAAGAGACTGTAGGAGGTGAGGCATGAGTGCGCTTGCCAATTGGGGCTGTCTATATATAAGCCGAGCAGATTTGTTCGGTAAGATTTGAATCAGCGGTGATGTTCTTCGTTGTCTATACCATTTATAGGGGCAAATTACAGTCAAAGAGGTTCTATATAGATTAGAGAGGCAAACGTTACGTTAATCTTAGAAATTCACCGTCTCGCATGTTTTGCGGACCACAAAGAAAAAAAATGAGAGTACCAACAATAGAAAGCAATGGCTGCCTCCGCTTCTTCCACATACTGTGGGTGCCGCTTTGGGCATATCCACGAATCGGTAGTAATACAAATTAATGATGTGTTAGAGGTGGCCGGTGTAAACGAGTATACGGTCATTGTGCTCAGATACTCTTTTTTCTCATAATTGCATGGACGCCGCTTAGGTGAAAAGATGTATTCATTGAGGCGGTTTTATTTAAATCAAGACGGACTGAGTGTCATTCCTTCGTTGTGTGGCCATGGGTTGGACAACCACCCAATAGCACCCAACATCCAACAACTGCTATTTTGGCGGATGTTTGTATCGAATTGGACATTATGTGCTGTTACAAGCACCCAAACTGATAATATTTCCGTGCAATATTCAAAAGTTCAGCGCCCAGCACGGACGACTGGTTTGGAATGCGTTTTTCAACCCCTTGATTACCAGTAGTCGAGCTTGATAAATAAAAGATGTGCGCGTGCGAACAATATTATGACACGTAAATCCCGGGAACGTATCTTGATACAAGATATTTCCGGATACGGTTTAAATTACGGGGGAGCTGAAAATTGACCGAGCGAGAGAGATTAGTGATGTGATCTTCATAGCATTGAGTGGTCAAAGATCACACCCACGTTGCGGGAATCAGACGCGGATCTAAGGAGGGGGCGGAGGGGGCGCGCTCCCCCCAGTAATTCTGCAAACTCTTGCAAAATCAGCCCATTTGGACAAGTTTAGCCTTTCAGTCCCCCGGTATTTTGAAGTTTTTCAAATCTTGGATCCGCCTGAGGATGGAGGGCGGAAACCGGAATTGTATCTTGACCAAGATGGAGGAGAAATAAGGTTGAAGTGAGTTGTAATGATTGAAAGAGCAGGCAACAAAAAACTCAGTTTTATCTGGTTAAAGCGTGAAGGCTTGTTGTTGAACATCCAAGCTTGCAGATCAGTGGACACACCGTGTAATTTAAAATTCAGTGTCCGTTGTGCTGAGTGTCCTACCCACCATCTGTCTATGGGGTTCACTCCATTGAGGGCTGTATGCATCATTTGTAGATTTGTTTCAGCACTGTACCCAAATGGCATAGTCTACAAGGTCACGGTTTATTCCGTACATGTTGCTATATGGTAGCTAGGACACTCTATCATGGGGACACTCAGTTTCTTTACACCAATGCACATACAGCATCACCAGGCACATTTGGGTCAAAGATGGAATAGATCTGCACCACGTTAAGGGAAAACGACAATATTACCCCCAACGTAGTAATTAGTGCATAAGAAAGGAGAATTTCCCCCTAGCCACACATAAGCTTATACTTAAAATAATAATAATAACAATAATAACAAATAATAATAATAATAATGTAGACTTATTATGCGCACAAATCCACCATAACAGAGCTCCAAGGCGCGATGCACTTACACTACCTAAATTACACAATACATAACTCCGCACAGATCCCTAACCAGTGAAACGAACACAGAGAATGCAAACAGCCTACAGAAAGCACACACTTATGAAAAAGCTTGATACATCAACTGAGTTTTAAAAGAGGTCTTAAATTGAGCCAAAGATGTGCTAGATCTAATAGAAACCGGTAAGACATTGCAAAGACGTGGAGCAGCATTGAAAAAGCTCTGCCCCCCCCCCCCCCAATAAAAGTTTAGAACGAGGTTCCCAGAGAATGCATGGTACTGGAACGAAGCCTGCGACGTGGAGTATATGGTTTGAGAAGACATGATCTGACCCTGTATTTAATGAATTTTGAAAACTATTAGTAACATATTTGGTATCTATAACCCAATGGGGCAACCAGTGTAATCTTTTAAGACTGGGGTGATGTGAGAAATTTTCTGTCTAAATCACTAAGCGTGCTGCAGCATTTTGAATGCGCTGGAGACGTGCAATTTGATCCTGAGGAAGACCAAAGCCAAAAATCGAGTCTACACCTATTAATCCCGGATTTATAAAGTGTGGCCAAATTTGCTCGGCTGCATGCAGATTTCCAAGTATTTTCTTATTCTACCAATGTTTTCTTAAGATTAATGAAGCGAAGGGAACTAACCAAATATCTAAAAAATATAGAAAAATTAGTTTTTTTCACCAAAAAAAACTTAAGTTCATCTCACCTGGAGTAACTGATTCTTTCAAGATATGTTCTAGTTTCATGGATTTTTAGTTGGTTGTAATTTGGGGGTTCTGGTTTAGGAGTTCGACACTAATCTGAAGAATACTTGGAAAACACGTTGGTCCAGTTTCGGCTATTCCAATATGCAACCATAAATTGTCATTGAAAATCAATTCAAGACATTCATTATTGAAAATTAAAATTAAAACTAGGTATAAAGTGCGCTCCTTGATGATATTAAAACATAATTTATGAGTTTATTGCCAAAATAATAATTACATGTAGCATTGGAAAATTCATATTCCAAACAGTCTTGTTGTCTCCGGCTTTATACTCAGGTTTCAGAAGATGAAGGAAACCATAAAATAACACTCGTGAATTGAAAGTAAACGGAGAACTTTGAACACCAACCATCTCTCCTGTATGGTCTTTGTTCGAACATGGTTCTGCAGTTTGTTCTCCCTGGAATCTGGGGGTGGTGGTCGTGAGGAAATGGTGGGGAAATTAGCTCTCTCAAGTAATTAGAGCGTGGTCCAATTTTGTCCCCAACAGAGACGTGTGGATACACCGTAAAAACTTGCTCTTTAGCAGTTATTCTTGAAGGTTTTTCAAAGTTACATCCAATCCAAGGAAAAAACGGAATTCTTGAATACAGTGACCAAACCCGATGAAACTTTCACAGAACACTGGAAATTCCTGGTATTTCAAAGATTGCATATTTTTAAGTTGAATTACAATCAAAATTGAAATACTCTCTATTTCTAGGTAGTTTCACCAAGGATCAAATAATCCGGATTTATACGAGAATACTTTGAGCAATTGTAGTAAATGTAAAAATAACAATTTGTTCAATAAACCAAAACTTCTTCATTTTGAAAATAAGTGCTTACCCATAACCTTCGCTACCAACTCGAAGTGTTTATTACTTATTCTAGCAAGTTGTCTTAAATATCGGTTCAGCAAGGTAAAGTCGAAAACTTTGATGAAAAGCAATTGTTTTGATAAGACGATTATGGTTTGTATTGGAGTTGCGTTTGGTGCATTTCACGATGTTGATACGTGTCGAAAAAGGGAAACAAAAAAATGGAGCATTAATCCAGGACACTTTTAACTTGTTACCACCATAAAAAACAATTCATATTGTTCTACATTATTACTTTAATGAATGTACGATTTAGATGTTTAATCTGTGAGAGGTGTTATTCTTTTTGTTACATATTATAATTATTATTGGGGACTATTTACAGTAGGTATGATATAGTACAAACTAATTGAAGAGACGCCTCTACTTTAAGGAGACTGTAAACCGGTAAGTCGTACACACGACCTTTTAAGATTTCACACCTCTAACTTGACCCAAGCCTCTGCCAGGCATTGTTAAAGTGATTTATAATCTATCGGCACATCATAATGACAAGACCCCCTAAAATAAAAACGTTACCAGAGGTGTCCATGGCCATGGAGTTATTCCTTGCGAAAAAAATCCAGATTGATTCCGAACAAAAGTACACAACTGTACAGCAATCATGGAAGTAGTATACCAGCTTTCTCCGGGTATATTTACAAACGCCGCATTACAATACCGAAACAGAAGCCATCGAAAAAAGAAAAATATCACGTGGACTTCAGCAAGTGTGCCACAAGCCTCATCCTTGTGAACTCGTGAGAACACACAAAGGATAGGGGCGACGAAGTTCGTTTTTAGGAAATTTTTTTCAAAAAACTAACTTTTTGAACCTCAGTGATTTGAGAAAAATGTAAAGGGGGTGGGTAGATATCTTATGTGATAACAAAGGTTTTAGTTGGCCGAAATAATAACAATCCATGAAAAACGTGGACATTTTAAAAGGGGGGTCGAAGTAATATTTATAGTTTTTATCGCAGTCGCAATATAACCAATGATCTCTATACAATGGATTGGGCTACACAACAGTAATTGTATATTAGATGAATGGAGCAACGGCGGAAATCTTGGTTCTACCGAACACAATAGCATTCCAGAGGACACCTGTTTAACAGAAAGTTGTATATCGGATGCATGTTTTAGAGACATGCAATCCCATACGCCCAAATACAATGAGCTCAACGAATTGGCTTGTTCTGTAGTCTGTTCTGTCGCTTATCCACATTCAATGGGAACAAATCCCTAAGGTTAACCGCCTCAAAAAAACCTGGTATTTGCCTAAAAAGCCCTGCCAATTGTCAGGCTAGATATTGGGGGGTTCTGTTTAACCCTCGTCTACCAAGCCTTTTTGTAAAACGGTTTACCAAGGGGGGGGTGGGGGGGGGGGATGTTTTTTTTTTTTTTGTCGGGAAGCACCGGGGATTATAAATATTTCCAGTCCCTCTTGTATTCAGATCACTAAAATGATTTGCGTCACAAGGTCAGAATATAACATTTCGAATTTTTGAATATCATTGTCCATGTTATGCTTGCTTCTTATTAAGTAGCGGTTGTTAACAGAATACCTTATAGTATCACCGGTGATTTACACAATTAATGTTTCCCACCAGTATCTGGGGATTGCTTCTGAATTATCATTACAATATTTTCAAGATTTTGTTTAACCATTTGTAACGTAGTTATCGCTTATAAGGACACGTTAAGTTTTCCAAATGCCCCGTCCAGGCCTTTCAAAATATCATTAAGTTGAATACATACCACTGAATGGTCCGTTCTATACACCATAAGCAATTGTATTATTTTCTATTAGGCCCCTTAAAGGTGGCAACCGAGAGATTCAATACAGGGGTCCCGAAAAAAAAAAAAAAAATGTGGAAATTGGATTTGGTACTGGATTTGGTACTGGTGTGCCGTGGCGTAAACAGGAGGGGGCGGGGGGCCAGGGCCCCCCCCCCCCCCGACAACTTGGCCGGGAAAAAATTTTGAAAAAATCATGCAAATCAGCCGTTTTTTTAGCCCTTGACCGGGCCTTTTGACCCCCCTGAGAGGGAAAATTTCCCAAGCTGGGGAAAAATTTGCCCTCAGAGCGGGCAGGCCAGTTACGCCACTGTATGGTAAAGCTTTACATCAAAAATAAATATCCCAATCTGGTAAAGATGAAGCTGAGAGAACTGTTCTTTGGTAACAAAAATGTCAAATTTTTAATTTGTATAGGAGCAATACGAAATTCAGCTATGTTTTTATTGAATTTTAAAGCACATACAAATCACCTTTTGTTTTCATTTTAAGTTATTCTGTAACAACATAAAAAGTAAGGGATCTATGTGCGTCTAATCTATACGAAATCACTAACATATCACAGAAAATTGGATGACTTGAAATCTCTCGTGTCAACTTTAATGTTTACTAATTAAAAAAAAATTATCTAGACGACACATAATAGGCGGAGGGTTTTATTTGGACCCTCCAAGTGTATTTTCTAACCATAGGGTT
>JAMKCH010036228.1:0-14977 GCA_023653785.1 Ophioderma brevispina
CCGTCTACGAAAGATATCCATGTATGCTGAGCTTCCATCTGGCAAGAGGAAAGTTGGTCGACCCATGCACCGCTACCATGATATTGTAAGCGTGATATGTGTGCCCTGAACATCGACAGGGTCGCTGGGAAAAACTTGCTGACAATCGTCAACCTTTGGCGGAGACACATTGAAGCAACACCTTGAGTCTTGGAGAACACAGATCATCAGCCAGTTTGAGAAGCAGAGAGCTAAAAGAAAGCTGCACCTAACCTGTGGATGTCAAGCTGTGACCTCCCATATATGTAGCACCTTTGGCAGAGACTGCCACTCTAGAGATCGGCTCTTCAGCCACATACGTCCGCTGTCACCTAACTTTGACTCAATTTGGACTCTTTAATCCATAGTCGCTTGCGACTGACGAGGCCATGATGACTGCGCGAGAGGTTACGTTTATCATGTCCGTCCAGAGCGAAGTGGGTATGATACTAATCTCAATACTTTGGACACGAAAGGGGTTTCTATGGGTTTTTTGCATCAGAGGTCCGGTACTATGTTTTGTTTGGAATATGTATTTTAACTGGGTCTGAACCATAGAACTTGCCAGAAAATTGACCGTTTTGGTCGGGTACTTCGGTGCTCCCGGAACGGAACAGTGAACACGTAAATCACTACGGTCGCATCCATTTTTCGCACAATGCCTTCGATATTTTTCCAGTCTTGAGCAATTGTATTCAATATACGGCAATTTTTTTTTAATCAATTTTAGGAACAGCAGTTACGTACTTACCGGACCGCCGTCGTATGTACTGTATGTAATCTATTTGAATTCATTTGGTGAAGTTCCTATTTTGCCTGCACCGTAAGGTGCATGTCTGATATTTAGGGCCATGGAAGCCCAACGCTATCATATATTTAAGATACCATTGGCCTCTTTTCATTTTAGACATATAAGTTGTTGACCTTTTGTGACCCTTATGGGACTTCTGACCCCAAACAACGCACCCCATGTAAAACATAATATGTGTCATTGCTACAGAGGGGAGACCGGTGACAACTAAAAGTTTTTTTTAAGGGTCGTCGGGTTACGCCAATAATTGGTTTTTTAGTGGCCTAAATCTTGAATTCTTTTCATGAGGACTTTGTTATCAAATTCGTAGTTATACTTAGTACAACAGTCTATTAAACATATTTTGCACAATGGCAATGGCACTCACACACGCGTGCGCGCGCGCTCACACACACACACGTTACACTTACCCGCACACACCACACACACACACACACCCTACACCACACACACTCACCCAAAAACCATGCGCTCTTTATAGTGATCTACCTATGGAGCGCGCTAGAGCGCTCTGTGGCTTGGTCACAGGGTAAGCGTGGCGCATCTCATTACTAACACACACAACGCACGCTAGAATTTATACCCGCATAACGAATATTACGTTTGATTCTGGTACATATTTCTCAGAACAAACGAAAAGACAAAGAAATAATACCGTATATATTGATCCCTTGGATCCCCATCCGTTTACCGCGATGACTTCTATGACATTCTTCTTATGGGCAACTCAAGTACTCGCCTATGACATTTATCCGAACATGCAATGGCCCAGTGCGTGTTCTGGTGTGATATGAACCAGACGAAGGCGTTGGACGGTAATGTTTAATGATCTAAATGAGATGGCACTGTTTTACTCTTGAAAAAAGGTGGGCCCCAAAAGATCCCCATAGGGTGAAAACTCGACTCATGTGGTAAATTAAATTAAATATGCACCGCCATGTATGAAGGTACTCCATATTGTAGGGTCTGCGCGCCAGGCACAAACGCGTTACGCAAAAACTCAAAATCCGAAGTTTTGCGGCGGTCGCCAAAACTCCAAAATCGCAGCCTGGATTTTTGCGCACGTTTTAAATATCTTAATATATTAATTTATAGTCCGCCTATGTTGAGGTTTTGCGTATCGTATCCTAAATTCCCAAATCGGAGGGTTTGCTGACAGTCCGCAACTCTAAAATCGAAGGTTTGCGTCACGTTCAACGCTGATAGGCTCGCTAGTATAGCTGGTCGGATATTTGAGTTCAAACAAGTTTTGTTTTGCAATGTGGCAGAATGATCAAGTGACTTGGCTGAGTGACATGAGACACGAGTTGGTTTTGTGGGCGAAATGGATCGAATTCAACTTTATAACATGCCATTTTGACGACCTTATATTCAGCCATTTTTAGCTATCGATAAGGGTGCAAAATTATTGCCATTGCTTTCTTTAATCCCCATATTATTGACAATACTTACTGGTAAATGCTATAGCACAGCGGCATTTTCGAATGCGTTCGTAGGCCTACATATTCTTAGCAGTGTGGGGTTTTGTAGCAAACACGCATATCACAGTGGTTTTTGCCTATCTAATCTGAGACGATATATATACTGCAAAAAAGAAAAGGTGTCAATTTTGGGTCTTCAGATGAGCATGTAAGTGTCAATTTGACACGGTTGAAGTGTCAGACACCCTTAACACCTTTAGGATGTCGATTACACCTTTAGGGTGTCAATGACACTAGATGACCCCTTTAGGGTATCAGAATGACACATATAGGGACACCTTTGGAAACCTTTAGGGTGTAAAGCCATATGAACCTCTTTGGGGTCTCAAAATGAACCCAAAAGGGTGCCATTCTGGCTTTACTTCTTACAGTGTCATTCTGACATCCTAAAGGTGTTATTCTGACACCCTAAAGGTGTCACCTGACAACATAATGTGTCACCTGAACAACCCGAAAGTGTCAGGTGTCATTCTGTCACCCCACCGTTAAATTGACACTTTTACTGCTCATCTGAAGACCCAATTGGACACCCATTTAGTGTCTTTTTTGTAAGGTTTACGCACATACCGGGTTGGTTTATTTTGACAGTGGGGGGTATTGTTAAACTTTTACACTAATCTTATTGAAATAAACAAAGTTTCCGTGATTAAAACAACCAAAACAAATATAATGAGAAGAAAATATGATTTGTTGTTTTGCCTATCTAATATCGTGTCATTATTGGCAATTGATGGGTAGTCCATATTTTTATCGAGTGGACACCGGCTGTGCCGACCATCTACTACTCAAAATATTGGACTGTCTATCCAATCTACACGATGTTAGATAGGCAAAACAACAAAACATAAAAATCCAAAAACCACTCCATGAATACGTACGAATATCATTGAAAAAAGTTAACCAACCCTCCTGTCTACCCAATCATAAAATCATGTGTCCACACTACACTCACAGGCCAATTACAAAGTTCCGTTGGTCCAAAAAGCAAAACCACAACGTAACCCACAAACCGTGTAGTATCTTACATAAAAGGATCGCCTATTCCCCTCTCAAATTTGAGAGGGCTGATACACAGCCGTACGAATCCTACCTTCCACGACCTTACTTTTTGCAGAAATGTTTCATTTGCGCACGACCAGAAACCCCTTTAACCACCGTGAAAATTTTTCGCCAATTTCTCGAATATCCGGGAAGCGGCACGAACTACTATACTAAGAAACACTTCGCCGTCAACGCGGTAGTTAATTCGCCTTACCTACCCAAAGTTGTTGTAGACTCCAACAATGGTGTCCAGAATACCTGGATGGAGGACCCGTTATAAAACCCAGGAAGATGCTTGTGCACGAACGTCATAGATCCGTACCGAGAGCCATCAACCGATTAATGTGTTTTTTGTGTGCGTCTCGGATGACTGAAGAAATCCAGCAGCTCACTGTGTCCTTAGCTGCAGGGTCATATGGAGGCTGAGATGAGATGAACAGCTGTTTAACCACACCGCCGGCTACCGCTTTAGATCACTAAAACTGTACACCAAGGCTCCTCAGAGCGGCCTGCAAATGTGGTCAGCTTTGGCAAAAATAAACCGGTTTGATGGTGAAAGAGAAAATTTGGTTCTTAGGTAAGAAAACCTGCTCGATGGAGTAGATACTCCTCTCTCTCGAAGGACAGTGCATGAACACAGCCTCAGATCCCCACGACCAGAGCAACTGACACAGGAAGTCGTCTTCCTAGATAAATCTAGGAGAATTTAGGTTGTCTTAAGGGTTCAAACTCATCTGACGCTAAGAACCAACGTAATTTCCCCACTTGCGGTACGAGGGATCCTATTGGGGGAACCGTACACATACCTTTCATTATGCGTTCAGGTGTTGGCTCGAGGAGACTGTTAGACCATCCCCAAACCTCCATGAGTTGCCCGATAGCTGTGCGATAAACCGCGGACGTGTCTGGACCCACGCACCACCCTGAACACTTCAGTAAGGAATTCCGCAACCTGACCTACATTTGGCAGATCTGTACGATCTCCTCTATCGGCACAGCAACACCATTCATGGTAACGGCGGAGTCTAGATTGTAAGAAATTCTAGTCGACTTTCGCCTTGCCTGATCATGCGAGCGCGCAAGCCTGTTCAGAATCTCGCCTTATGTAGCATTGCGGAAATACGCCAGACAGGCTCAGAGCGTGGAGGTGCGCTCTGAGACATCCGATCGGCTGGCATTACAACAGTTTGAACAGTACATCCTCATAGAAACGGGAATGTTGACAATGCACGCTCTACAGGCACACAAATTGGTATATGGAAATGCACGTACTCGACTTTGTGAAGTCATGACTCCCAACAGAAGCCTGTTTGGATATAGTATCTGCACAGAATGTAAATTACTTGTTATCTTTCTATAAAATCCAAATTATTATGCTTTTGTAAAAATTTCATGTAGGTACCACTGCATCTCAAAAATTATTACTTTTTGAACCACTTCCTACAGGGCCCAATCGCTGGAGGGCCTATTTACTAAGCACTGGTATCTTCGTTCACTAAATTATCTGGTCAGGTAGTTGCATTAGACCTTCTGAAATTCGACCCCAATTTTTAAACAATCTGACCAGTTTTATAACTATAGGTACCTTTTCATATCATAAAATGTTTAATAACCCACCCCGGTTCCAGCCTCATCACCTCATGCTATGCATACGCACGGTTTTAATGATTTGGCTCAGGGTCCATTGTTTTACGCTACCATATCCAACATACATGTTGAACGCATCCATTTACATTTAAGGGGTTTGATATACTTTTGAGGTGTTTGCAGAATTTGAAATGTTACTATAAATCACAGCTCAGTGGAAATGTTCTGTTAGACTCATATCATCATTCGTTTTTTTGAATACCAACTTTTTACGATTTGTTTTCTTTCTATCTAACCTAGCATTTGTATTGCTTTTACAGCCTTCTTTGTCCTTTTAACGATTGTGTAGCTATTCTAATTGGGGTAAATATCCGTTTATAGCCCCATCCCCGGGCTTATTTCTTTCCTTTCATTTACCATGCTTTAGGTGTTTTGTACTCCCAAAGAATATTTAAGATACGTTTCGAGTTTACGAGTGCGACTTTATCATGTTATACTTTCTGATTGCCTTTTTTTCTTTTTCCTTTTTGAATCTTGCCTTATTGGTAAATTGTTTTTGATTTTAATTATAATTTAATGTTGTATTGTTTTATAGTCTTATTTGGGAAATGTTTTTTTTTTTTTTTAAAAACACATTAAATAAAGAAAACATTTCCCGTTCTCGTTTCCCATAGTTTTTGTATTTTTTTAATGATTTTTGTTAAATTGTAAAATGTCCTTAGTTTTTGTTTATCTTAAATTAAAAAGAATACCGTAGAATGTTTCCTCTTTGAGATCTTTGAGCGTGCATGACTGAACAAATCCGCATCAAAAACTTCATAAATGTTACAATTGACTTGAATATTTCAACTACGGACTAATCAATTAATTTATTTATACCATGTGCCACAGAATCCAAACCCAATTCACCTGTGCGAGCAGGAACACAAGATCTTCCCATTGTTGAGGATATTGCTAAGAGATTAGTCCCTTTTGCCTAGGCTTGTATCTATACCCGAATTACAGTAGTAGTGTTGAAAACAAGGGGTGAAACGCCATTCAAAACCATCGTCCGTGCTGGTCGCTGACATTTGAATCTTGCCGAATAATTATCAGTTTGGGTGCTTGTATACCACATAATGTCAATTGATACAAACAATCCGCCAAAATATCATTTTGTTGGATGTTGGTGCTATTGGTGGTTAAATTTTGTCCTACCCATGGCCACACATACGAATGAAATGACACATCATTCGTCTTGATTTAAATAAACCGCCTCAATGATACATCTTTTCACCTAAGCGCGCATTGCATTATGAGAAAAAGAGTATCTGAGCACAATGACCAGGTACACTATTTTATTACACCTACAACCTGCCACCTCTACCATACATTATTTTGTATCACTACCCGATTAGTGTATATGCCAAGCGTCACCCCAGTATGTGAAGAAAGCGAGGCAGCCATTGCTTCTATTGTTGTACTCTAATGGTTTCTATTGTGGTCGGCAAAACATGCGAGACGGTGACTTTCGAAAGATTACGTAAGCGTTTGCCTCTCGATCTATCTAATAAGCATAATAATAATAAACAAATCTTGATATAGCGCCTAATGCAGATGCCTCTAGGCGCTTCAATAAGAAAGGACAATATACAAAATATCATACGACCAATCAAAATAGATAAAATTCTAATGTTTAAACAACATGATATACATCAATTGATACACAATTTCAAAAACTTTAATTTAAGTGGGAAATTCAAGCATATATATATGTGCACAGACTAGAAGAGAAAGACAACCCAGTTTTTGCCTCCCATACTAAGACATATGGGGATACACCTGCATCGTCAACTTGTGAGGAGCTTGTTATGTACCCACAGCGACATCGTTAAGTCTTGATCTTTCCTTCCTGGATCAGATGCCTCTCACCCTACCTAACCTGATTAAAAACAACTATTCTAGGCACCCGATGGATGAAGGTCGAGAATAAAGAAAAAGAAGGAAAACAAATCACAGATTATAATATTTTGATTGGACTGCTCAGAAACAGGACGTATCAGGAGCCAATAATGTTGGTAAAGGAATGTCTTGAGACGGGACTTGAAAATAGTTGCTTACTGAGCTAAGCGGATACTGTTAGGGAGTTGATTCCACAAATGTGCTGCTTGGTAAGCAAAGATCTATCACATAGAACTTTGTGATGAGTTGGCAGATTTACTTCAGCTGGATCAGAATATGATGTCAAGGTTCTCGGTGGTGATTACAGCTAGATAGCTCAGAGATATAGGCAGGTGACAATGCTGGGAATTGGCCTAATAGGTGAGAAGTAAGAATCTTAAAAACTGCCCTCTGTTTAATTGGAAGGCAATGTGGTTGGTAGAGAGCTGGTGTATATGGTCTCGTCGACGGATTTTAAGGACAATACGGGCAGCTGCATTTTGAACTCGCTGAACCTTGATCAATTCTCTTTCTGGAAGGCAATAGATTACACGGACTTGCAGGAATCCCGCCTAGATGTAACAAAGGCGTGCCCAATCTGATGGTAGAGTTTTCATCAAGGTACTGTCGAAACTGCCCCAATTTTTTCTCCTTATTGAGAGCCAAGCAGCTGCATAAGCTGTTAATATGATTGATCATTCTTAGTGATGAATCTGAGATGACACCAAGTTCCGTCTTCAGCTGACGGATGAATAACGGAATTGCCTATGATCATGGTTGGCTGAAAGTTGCTAGCCGATCTGCTAAATGAGAGCGAAAGTACACCATCTCCGTCTTCTTGTCATTTATATCAGCTTGTTTGGATTTACACCAGGATCTGATGTCTGCAATGCATGTTTCACAATCTTTTTATGCTGATCTCGATCCCGAGGGTGGAAGTCAGGTAGAGCTGGGTGTCCATCAGCATAACAACAATTGAATAGCCGTGGGAAGTGTATATCTGTAGTGGGGCACTGACAAGAGAAGTCAATCGTCCCGTAACCGAGCCCTGTGGGACTTCCCAATCTACCGCCACAAACGGACTGACGAAGCATCTCTGACTGATATAGATTGAGTTCGGCCATCTAGGTATGACTAGACCACCCGTAAATGCTTTTCCAGTTATTCCGCATACCGTTCAGTTAGACGGGCTAGGAGCTGTTTGTTGTCTATGGTGGCGAAGCGGCGCTGAAATCCAGTAACACTAGTACAGCCCTTTTTGGGTTGCAAGAGCAGGCAAGATGTCATTCTGCACCCGTAACAGAGCAGGTCTCATTACTGTGATATTGCCGGTATGCCGACTGCATCCGAGCATGGAGATCATTATCGATGAGGTAAGTGTGCAACTGATTCACTGCTACCTTTCATCACCTTTCCGAAATGGCAGATTAGATATAGGGCGAATAATTTGAGAGGATGTTGTGTCCAAGCAGACTTCTTCAGCAGCGGGATTACAGATGCATCGTTTGAGATCTTTGGGAAATACGCCCGAAGACAGGCAAGAGTTGGGGCAATCCTTGTTATGACTGGTACCAGAACATACAGACATAGTTTTAAGAGACCAGCGGGTAAGGATCTAAGGGGCAGGACTTGATCGATGCTGCTTTGATGGATTTCAAACTCCCTCTTCAGACACTGTAGAAAAGTATCTGAGTGTGCCTTGGCATGACTCTGCTAGTTCCACGGACATAGAGGCAGTAGTAGTATCATGTAGACTGTTACGCAGCTTCTTGATCTTCTTGTAATAAAATTCTGCCAAATTTTCAGCAAGATCTTTGGACCTTCATGGGCAGGTAGCGGTTGTTCCACTCTGGGAGAAGTTCACTTACTGACTACCACGGAAAAAGTCCCGTTGATCACATGTAAGTAGTAATCTGGTTGTTATGATAATCAGTCTGGATTTAGAAAGAAAGAGTTGTATTTAAAGTCACTGATCTTGGTAAGCCTCTTTGCATACTGTGAGCCCAGTCTGTGAAACTCTGCGCTCCAGCCGACGCCGTTCTTCTTCTCAGCACGAAGAACATCTGTGTACCAATGTGAGAGGACGCAGATCTACAGATCGATTTACGAGTGAGCCTTTTCATTCAAGTGTCTAGATAAGATGTTATTATATTCATTAACTAGAGAACCACACTCGCGTCCCTAAGGCAACAACAATGCAGTTCGTATATCAGAGCGAAAGATGTCTGCTTTGATGTTGCGAATTCCGATCTGCATGGTTTTTAATGCACGGTTCAGGTCGGTTGATTTGATGGAAGCACTTGACAGCGTAAGTGGTCAGACGGCAAATGACTATGAGTTGAAATATTGCTCACAAAATTGTCTGCTTCCAATTATTAGTAGAGCCAGAGTGTGGTCCCGATGTTAGTTTGGGCCCAACAACTAGTTGTTTCAAGTCATGCAGATCTGAATATTGATTAAGGATTGAAGCCCACGTCACAGCAACGTCCAACCTGTACATTTAAGTCTCCAGTTAGAGCAAATGGCCATTACCAACTGTCAAAGTAGCGAGAAGAGAGGAGAATTCATCTAGAAACATTGGCTGAGGTGAATTTATTTTCTTGTCAGACTTGAGTTTTAGATTAGAATGAGTTGGAAGGGTAGAAGGTGATTATATTGGTGACATTCATATATTCCATGGAATTAAACTCGCAGGTCTCTTTTATCCTTACATTGAGACCATCCCTAACGAGAGTAGCTGTACCTCCGCCTCTTCTATGAATGGCGGTGAGAATGATATAGCTTATAATTAGGTAGTCTTCTAGATATCAGCAATGGCTACATCATCTCTGCCATCTACCGTCAGCAAGATTCGGTGATGCAAGATATCCACTGTTGCTGATGACTATCACACAATGCCAGGGGATTTGTTTTTTGCCTTGATAGACCTGGCATTCCAGGTAGCAAAGCGTACTTCATTTTTGGTTAAAGATTGGTTAACTATTTGTACCTTAATTAAGTTACTTTTATTTTATAGAACCTCTTTGGTTTAAAACCCTTTTCAATTTACACCTCGGATTAGCTATTACTGATTGCAGGAAATCTTATTTTGGGTAAAACAAGGAGGACAGTAGCTCCTTATTCAGAGAACTTCGTGCGTGCTTGGACTGAACAAATCCGAATCAATATTAACTTACTAAAGAAATGGAAAGGGCTCTATAAAAAAAAATGCTGCTTGAAGGGTTTTATTAGAGATGCAATATTGTCCCGAAGTACTTTGCCCTTGGGGCACTATTGCCCCTACGCTACATGCATATATTTTTTTCAAGAAGGTTGATTTCCTACATTCCAGTGAAGTAGCTTTATGAATCTTACTCGCCCAAACTTCACCTGGACTTTGCGCATTTCTGTCAATGACTCTGTTTGCTGTTTGTTCCCAATCAAATCCATAGTCTCCTTTTCTGCAATATTATTGAAACAAATACGGTGCTTGCCAAAATCGGCTAGTCTTCCTGCAAATACTATTTTATTTATTTTTTGAATTAAAATATGATTGTGTTTTATAAGCATATTACTATCATCCACCCCTTTCCATAAAAATGTAATGGTACGGGCCAAAACACGTCCACGTGCCTGTCTATATAAACAACAACATGGACACAGAAAAACGTCGAAAACTACCAAAAAGATGCTTAAACTGTCCTCACATCAAATGCTGTATTTGGATTCCACTTGAGCTTTTACCCCGTCTCTCAAGTTCTGGAAATTCGGTTACTTTACTGGAAATAATGCGCGTAACAAGCTGATGCTCTCCCTCGTTCGAGTAATTGTATTTTGCATGAGCCTTGCTACATGTAACTGCACCGCCTTCGGGTAGCGGCGTCCGGTGAGGATTCCCACGTGGTAGTCTGTGTGCAGACTGCGAAGATATTATCTAAATTGGTAGTGCGCGGAGACTACTTGTTTATCAGTCCTTCACAGCCAATGTGTGTAAATGAAACTTAACTCAAATATCTCCGAAAAGGCAAGGGGATTCAATATGGAGGTTTTTACATCAGAGTCCATTTTTCCCATAATGCCTTTCGATATTTTTCCAGTTTTGAGAATTTTCAACACTGGTTTCATTTACGCAAACTTTTTTTTTTCAATTTTTAGAAACAGGATTACGTACTAACGCGGAACCGCCGTAAGCCTTCGGGCGTGCGTAGTGTTTACATAAGTAATTCCACCCTCTGCTGGGAGTCACTACGTGAGCACGTAATGTTTATGCATTCTTCATTATCGCCAGAGCTCGCCGGCGCGCGTAATTGGCTGAGAGAAATCTGTAAATAGACTAGTGGTATGACATCATCCTAATATAGTTTTGTCACTGCTCGCGTGGAAACTTGTAATGGAGCCTCTTACCGTCCCCGCGCGCATGGGAGTCGGACCGGTTTCTTCTCTAGCAGATCTAGCAGCCGGGGTAAACCACAGGTGGCGAGGCCACAGAGGGCCACCACAAACCAGGCAATTCTTGGAAAGAGCCACCTTCTCGACTCTTGGAACCATGGCAATCGGCGGGAAAGCGTAAGCTATGAGCCCCGACCAATCTACTGCCATTGCATTCCTTCCCAGCCTGAGTTCCTTACTCATGAGTAATACACGGCAGTTGATGGTTTACGGCGGGGGCTAACAGTTCCCCTGGGGACGTTCCATCCTCTTGAATATCGCACGGCAAACCGTTGGAAGGAGCTGCCATTCACGATGACCCCCCTGCTCCTTCAATGGAGCGTGTGACAGAGTGCCCCTCTCGAGTAGAAGAGGCGTCTGCCAGTTGCGTTCTCCACCCCCTGTTGACATGATTGGCTTACTAGCTGGATGTCCCTTTTGATCACACCACTTGAGGTAGCCTCAGAGTCTCTCGGCCAAGGCTTGGACTCCTGGTTTCTCCCTCTTTGTTCACATAAGTAACCACCATCATATTATTATCGCATCGATCATGACCGTCTTCCCCCGGACAAAGAACGTCCACCACCGCAGCGCGGGGAAGCACAACCCATAACTCGAGGATATTGATATGACGTCGGGACTGAGTGACCGACCACCGGGTGGATCTCCCCACCCCGACTTCGACGCTTCCCGAAGTCAGATGATGGAGAGAACGAGTGAACTGAATTGTCTCCCAATTCACATTGTATGGCAGAGTCCACCATTGAAGGTCCGAGACTGGGACGGAGACCGCGTCATGGGTGATGCCAAGGACGATAATGTCTAGAGAGGTGGAATCTGAAAACTCTCGTGAATCTTCAAGAGAAACTAAGGCCTACTAGGCTTGTCAGCAAGCCCAAAAACTTCATCCACACTCGCTTTACCTTGTCCGACGGACGCAGTTTTACACATCTACCACTCGTTCTGACGGTCCTCAACCAGGCCGATGCACAGTCCAGTCGGGCCCCCAAAACTGAGGGGAACTGGGAAGGCAACCAGGACTGACTTGTCCGGGTTCACGATAACCCCAAAGCCTGGCCAGATGGATCACCCTCCTCGATAATGACTTCATTAGTAGGGGGATGAGCTACCATTACTCATCGTCCTGGGGAAACGAAATAGTTCGCCCTTCCTTCTCAAACTCGGCTAGCCACTTTGACTAGTCGATTAACAGTCCTGGGCGTTGAGAGACCAAAAGGAGAACTTGAAACGAAACTGGTATGCTACCGGACCCCACCGCAAAACGCAGCCATTTCTGTGAGGATTTGTTGACGGGAACGTGGAGGTACGCGTCTCTCAAATCCAGTGTAGCACCCCACCAATTT
This sequence comes from Ophioderma brevispina, assembly GCA_023653785.1. Taxonomy (NCBI): domain Eukaryota; kingdom Metazoa; phylum Echinodermata; class Ophiuroidea; order Amphilepidida; family Ophiodermatidae; genus Ophioderma; species Ophioderma brevispina. The sequence continues at coordinate 12,630 of JAMKCH010036228.1, forward strand.
GTGATAAAACCTGGCGTACTTCCCAGGTTTTCCATACGAAACTTCAGGGGCCGCATGTACCGGTTGAGAGGCTAATAGGTTTGGGAGCGGCCTACACTTCCCCGATTTTGTTGTGGGTGAGAAAACGTGATTACAACAAGCCGTGACACTGGAATGGGAGGCTATCACTGCCCCCTTGGCCACCACCAACGTGTCCTCTCTCCTGGAGCAGCGCTTTTCTCCGTGCTGTATCCAATGGCTAACTCTTCCTCGGAGGGGCGGTCGATCACGGCTTTTTTTGCCGACCCTGAAAGGCGTCGGAGGGAAATAGATTCCCTTATGGCACAACGACCCCGTCGTGGGGTGGTGCAATCTCGGGTTAATTGCCCAACGACCCCGTTACGTGCGGGGGTGCTGCATAACCAGGCCCAACGCTCAACTACCTTGATGTTTTGTCTGAGCCTTTGATTCTTCAGATTGCCTCAAGATCAAGTTTCTTCTTTCGTGCAACAAATCAAGTCCCATTGGTTAGCCATTCCCGTTCCGATCCAGCTCACAGCCATTGTCCTTGGTGCAGGTCCTGCATAGGCGCATAGGGTGTGAGGGTCTCCCTTGGGAAGGAACAGTTGCTGCATTTCTTTTCTTAGCTTTCTCTTGGTTGCCTTTGCTTTCCATCTCTGTAAGAAAAAACAGGAAAAAATAAACACTAAAAGGCAGAAAATATAATATAATCAACCGCACAAAAAGGGTGGAGGGAGTAAAAACCTTACAGTTTCCGACCTCAGGGGAGAGGGCTTCCCTACCTGTCCCCAAAAAGAAATCCGTAGAGCTTATGGGAAAGCTTACTCAATGGGGGGGGGGTCAAGCGGCGACCATCGACGTCCCATGGGTCCACACCACCCCCATGGTCGGAAGGACTGGAAGGACTGGCACGGACTGGAAGGATCCCCTTATATCCTCCCCATCCAGACGTAGGTGGTACTAATACCCAGCAACCCCTAAAACAAGGGGGTGGTGCATGTGCCCAGCAACTCCTAAACAAGGGCGTGGTGCCCATCAACCCCGGCGGGGTGGAGAACTATACCCAACACCTGGGCCATAAAAAGGAGGTGGTGTATAAGGTCCCAACAACCCCTACTGGGTGGGGGTGGATTAATACCCAATGACCCCGTAATCGGGGTGGAGTATTAATTCCCAACTACCCCTGTAGGAAGAGAGGGTGGAGAACTCATACCCAACCCCCTTATAAAAGGAAGTGGTGTAAGGTCCCAACACCCCTATTGGTCGGGGGTGGTGAACTAATACCCAACGACCCACTATCGTGGGTGGAGTTTAAAGGTGCAACGAGAGATTCACATATCAGGTGTCCCTAGAATCGAAGTGAGTGATGTGGGGTTTGCCCCTGATGTAAAGCTCCCTAAATAATATCCCCCATCTGAGGAGTAAGCGTAAAATATTTCTTTGGTCACAAAATTGAGAAATTTCTACTTTGTATTCTAATTCAAATACGAAATTCAGCTATATGTGTTTACATTGAAATTTAGCAACAAAATCACCTTTTTTCTATTAAGACATTTCTGTAGCCAAATACAAGGTAAGACGTCTATTGCGTGTCTATTCTATATGAATCACTATTATGACACATATTTGGTGGCCTCAAATATCTCGTTGCACCTTTCATTCCAAAGACCCTGCAGAAAAGAGGGGGGAGAACTTATACTCAACAACCCCTTAACATGGGAGTGGTTTATATGATCCCAACAACCCCTAGTGGGCGGGGTGGTGACTAATACCCAACGACATCGCCATCGGGGTGGTGTATTAGATACCGACCCCTGTAAAAGTCATATATAACCCAAGAATAGGCTCAGACCACGAAGGGGCACAGGGATGGACGAGGGTGTCAAGAAGAGTCCCGACCTATAGTCCCTGAACTATTCCCGGGTCAGGAGACCCCCTGAACCCAATGGGGGAGGTTAGAAACCCCCAAGACCGTGGCCACTTCCGGTCGGAAATGGACCCCCTCGTCCAACTGAGGGACCCTCCCCCCGGTCCTGAGGTCCAAATTACGGAAGAGACACGTCTCGGAAAGATGGCGGCGAAGAGTCTAAAAATCCTGATAATTCGGGATCTAAAGGTCGAAAGGAATCCGAGAAAGGCCACGAGTCAGAAAAAAATGAGGAAAATTCTGTAACATACGGATAGTGAAATTACAAGGGAGCCCCCCCCCATCGCTCCTGGCCTAGTGATGCAGGGCTACATGAGATGCAATACCTGACGTCATGTCAATAACACCAGAAAAATTATAACCTGTCTGGAATTACAATTTAAGCTTACGTTCTTTTAAATGTGCTCGGATTGACGTTTCT
>JAMKCH010036229.1:0-15022 GCA_023653785.1 Ophioderma brevispina
GCAATCTTAGGAAAGATCATCATCAGGTAAGTATTAACTATATCTTACAACAAGGGGGCCACTAAGGGCCCCTGAATGTCTCACTTACAAACATCGTCCAGTGAGTCTACTGCAAATTTCAACCCTGAGCTGAGCATGTGCATTACCGTTTATAAATAGCAAAGGTCATCAGCGAGGTCAACCATCGGCATATTAATGAGCTTGTGTAAGCGTACCGTGTGCTTAACTTTCGCCGCGGCATGGCTGTTTTCTCGTGTTCGACCTGTGCAGCATGCAAAGGTTGTAAGCATGCAAGGTAGTAAACATGCAATGCAATGCAAGTCACACTCACATTTACGATTATCATCATATGTCGTTAATAAAACTTTTAAACTATTAAACAAACAAACTTGGTTACCCCCGGGCCTGGAAGGTAGGCCGTATCAACAATTGCGAAATACCAGTGACAAAATCGCACAGGTAAATCTATGCATATTGATCGCGCAGCTGCCCTGTATGATCCGATGCTTGGTCAAATTATGCACAAATTGATTGCTGAGGACGTCAAGTTGTTGAAAGAATTTAGTATTCTGCCACAGGCTACGAATTCGGCAACGTTAAGGAATAAACCGCTGGTAAAGGTACCCAAATTTTAAGGTGGCAGGATACTTAAATTCATTCCCGTCAAGTTACCACAAAAATTCTCCAATTCCCCAATATATCCTATAAATACACCAATCAAAGGAAGAGGGGCATTCACTCACCAAAAACAAGCAGGTTGCGTCAGATTTGAAGCAAACTCGTATAAACGGCGGCACAAAAATGTAGGTAACTTGGCGAAATCAGTACCAATTGTGACAGTAATAAAAGAAATTGATGATTGAAAGTAGAGCGATCGATTAAATGCCGTTATGATTGGTTCACATGATGATTTTAACCAATAAGAAGCTTTAAAACTAGGGCAAATCAATATCAATAATGACTCGACTTGGGATTTCTTGTAAACAGGTATGACAGTCACGTAATGAGGCAAACAGCGCCACTACATTGGTATTTGCATGATGTATACGAAATTGGTGTGGTACAAACAAGTTTGTAAAGTGAATCTCAAGACCAAAGTGGGCAGTATTCTTTCGGTAGAAATCTGGAAGGATGTTCGAATTGTTATGGCTCGGTCTGGTTATATTACATATGACCAAGCCTCAGACTGACAGTGACTGTACTTTCGTTATGGGTATGATGGATTAAACCACATTGATGAGAAAACAGCGGGAGTTTGGTGTCACAAAACTCTCCAGTTCATTTTTCTCACTCAGCTTCAGGCAGTTCAGCTAGCTCAGACCAAATCATACATGACAGAATATAAAATTAAAATCAACTACGTAAGAAAAAGAATGAGATCTAATCATGTTGTATCTGATAACTTACTAATTCATATGGCAACTGTACTTTACTTGACGACGTCCTTCCACATAGTTGGTTGCGATTACTGACGCACTGGTAGATTAATTTGGCGATGATCAAGATGATGAAACAGCCTACAATTTTTGATTAACTACAAGGCTGACTTTCCTATTCGTTTTAGGTGGAGCAGATGAAGAGGCCGTATCTTGGAGTCTCGCTGCACGCTGAAAATGCATCGAGTGTACCCGGGGCGGGGAGTGATATAAACCTAATCGATCCATGTCCTAAATCAAACTAATGCATCATTTATGTAATCATGAAAACCGACAAACAATTGAAAATAAGGATAATCGTAAAAGAAGCAAAAATCCGCTATTTCATTGACAGTCCACCGTATAATGTGTACATTGTAAGTATGGATGTTTGCTATAAGCGCATGATATATTTGATTTCTCAATTCAATTCATAATTATACAGATTTGCAAGAGTTATGCATTGTGAGAAGTGTGAAAAATAACCGAATGCACAAAATCTTAGAAGAGGATTTTTTACCAGAGAAAAGAAGAACACACAGAAAAAAAGAACGCATGATGCGGAGCAAGGTATACCACTGGGGACCGGGGGGGGGCTTTGGGGGCTAACGCCCCCCTCAAAGTTCCTCAAGAAAAAAGAGAAGGAAGAAAGAGGAAGGGAGAAAGAAAAAAGAGGAAAGAGAAGGAGAACGACGAAAATGAAGAAGAAACCCCGAAGAGAAAGAGAGGAGAAAATAAAAGGAGAAAAGCAGAGCGGCATGCGGGCTTAGCAAGGAACACATGGATGATTTTATGGGACATTTATTTGATTTTTGTCATGCAAATGCGGACAAAAAGGTCGGAAGAAGTACCAAGGAAAGGCGCTTTCAGGTCTTGAAAACCCTAAAACCTCAGGATCTTAAGGGGGCTCTGCCCCCTGGACACCACCAGGGGCCCTAAGGCGGGCCCCTGGACCCCACCCGTTAGTCGCTCCGCTCGATTCGCTCTCATGGTTCGAACATCTTTAGTCCAGCCCCCCTCAATAACATTTCCTGGGCACGCCTATGTATACAATGACACAACGCGTTTTTTTACATTTATATTCCCATGCAGATTAATTTTGGATAAATTATTATGGAGTTAGATATGTAATTCAAAATAATAACTTAATAGCATTTAAAGGTGCAACGAGAGATTTCAAGTCATCCATATTTTCTGTGATATGTGATTTCATATCGATTAGACACTCAATAGTTTTCCTACCTTTTATTTGGCTACAGAAATTACTATAAAATGAAAACAAAAGTGATTTGTATTGCATTTCAATAGAAAACAAGAGCTGAATTTCCTATTTACTCCTATAAGAAACTAGAAATTCATAATTTTTGTACCAAAGAAACGGTTCTCAGCTTAATCCTTTCACCAGATGGGGATATTTTTGATAGACAGCTTTTCACCAATGCCAAAATCAGAATTTTTACATTTTTAGGGAATTTTTTTAGTTTTATATACCCAGAGCGCCTTAGTGCTAGAATGTTTTTCAGTCAGTAAAATTGTGAAATATCAATTTTCTACCCCATATCCAGATTTTCATGCCTTCATTAACTTATGACGTCATAATGGAAATGTTGGCATTTATTTTGATTCCAATGGAAAGAAGAAACTCTGTGGTACCAAATTTATAGGAATCGGATGTTCGGTAATGAAAATCATAGGAGGTGCCCCCCCCCGGAGTTTTGTTATAAAAATGGTTCTGACGAGTAAGGGTTAAATATGATGGCACATACCCATCATTCATAATGCAGTGGCGTAAATTTCTTTTTGACATGGGGGGGGGTGGGGTTGATGAAAACTATGAATGAAATGGGGTTTGCTGAAAAGATCCATTACTAGCACATGTGCGCGCGAAGCGCGCTAAAAATTTTGCCATTTAGAAGTTAAAATCGTTAAATGTAATTGTAATTAGAATAAAATAGCTAAAACTGCGCGAGAAGCGCGCGGAAATTTACCATTTTTAAACTATTATGGTAAAATATAAGGTTATCTTGGGTCAAAAACACGTGAATGGGTATCAACATGGGGGGATGATCGTATTGGCCATCCCCCTCATCATAATATTGGGGATATATCCCCCCCCCCCACACACACACACACCCGGGATTTACGCCTCCTATGGGTATGTGTCGGCACGAGTGGCACACTCTGTCACTTAATTATATTCTTCACTCTGACACTCTTAGAAAAAAGTACAACTTAGAACTTTTTGTCCCGTGTATAGCACCCTAAGGTTCTATCATTTTAAATAGACCTATAGGGACATCCTTCTATATAATTGGGTGTACTTGAATGTTTTGAAACACATTTTTACCCTCTTTGGTTGTAAAATAATTTCATTTAAAAAAGCTTTCCCTCTGTTCTCTAAAGAATTTTTGAAGAGATTTAAAGGTCCATCCGGGAGGTCCATGGGCCGTTCCCTATATAATAGCCTCGTTCCCAGGGACCCCAGATTTTACCGGAAGTGGTATACTACATTGATGTGATTGCTCGAGACATCCAGCAGGATCCATCTGACATCCCCAACTTAATGACAAACAGGGACATTTGGCGCTACATTAGATAGATAGATATATAGATAGGTATACTATTTTTCTAATTTACCATGTGAAATCCTAGGGGCTAAAGGATGTTTGGTTTGGATGTTATGAGCGAAAATATGTCCCATTTTGGTCGACCAATAATAATTTTACACAGTACTCTATGGGGATTACAAAATCACATTTTTGGCTCTCACATCAAAACGGGTTGAAATATCTGCGCGAAACTCCCAGATGGGGTTTTCGGGTAAAGACCATTCTATCAGAGTGAAAAAAATGTAGACTTAAATCCCCCTTTAAAGGTTCTTCGTTAAGGTTCTATACAAAGAACCATTTCCTTGGCTACAGAACCTTCATGGGTTAAAGGGTTAAAACTGTCTTTCACTTTGCTTAACTTGGAAAATATTTATTTATTTATTTATTTATTTATTTATTTATTTACCATAGTTTAACAGGGTAGCCTACACAACAATGCCGATTTACAGTATGGCCCTGCAGAATAGTTAAAAAGATATATAGTGCGCCATCAAGATTGGTTTAACACGTAAAAGCGAAATCTTGACGAAAAATTCTGCAATTTGTATATGTTGTCGAGGAATATTTTCTTATTCCAAAGGGCCGTTGGAGCTGAAGAATCAACTCCACTTGCCAGATATAGGGAACAAGTTTCTCGAACTTTTGAATTAATCGTTGGAGCAAAAAAATGCCATGATTTATGTAAGACATTTATATTTCTCTCCGACCTCTAAAGATCATGATGTGCTTATTGTGGAGATATAACTGCTATCGCCAATAAGTATAATCATACTTTTCATAACCATACCTTTAGATTGGACATTTCTATTGCACACCCTCAGTGTAAGAGTGCTCAATTAGGCAATCCTTACCGAACGAAATTCTACCCTTTAATTGGGAGTGATTTTTCACAGGCGTTTTGAGTGATTTCACTCTTTATGGAGTGATTTTTTTTAGGGTGAAATGTTCATAAGAGAGTAAATATTACCCCCCCCCCCTAAAAAAAAGTGTTCCCTTCTCTTAATTCCGAAATTTGAGATGAATCGGATTTTTCGTTTTGATGCAGTAAACATTTATGTGTAGTATTACGTCCCATAGGATACTGTGTATAACAAAAATTCCGGATCCGGAATTTTATAACAAAGTTGTGATTTTCTAAATGAAGGAATTCGATTTAAGCTTAGCAATTTCACACAGTGATTAGTATATGGACAAGCATTATGTACATGCCAAAAACACGATTTTTTTGGAAATTGAGGGCGCCCTCCTCAGGAAATCTCTGAGTCGGCCTTTAAGTAGAAACAGACAAACAAACAAAATAATTTTTAAAAGAGTGCCTACAATTTAAACAGTGGTGGATCAAGCCAGGATGGTTCACACTTTGAACAGTAGATGCTTTTTTTTTTTTTTTTTTTTTAACTGTAGCGTTTTGACAATGATGATGGTAAATTGGTCCGGTTGGTTAGTTAAAGGCTGACTCAGAGATTTCAAGATGATGGCGCACTCAATTTTCAAACAAATCGTGTTTTTTTGCACATACACAATGCTTGTCCATATTCAATCAGCCAGTTTATTCACAACAATTCATTAAAATACAATCCAAACAAATAAAAGATAAATATAAAGACAAACAGATAAACATTTCTGGCAATTAAAAAGGATCCATCTAGGACAACGAGATACCCGACCAGCGGGTCTCGTGCAAGATATAAAAGACTCATGAAATATAAAAATTTAAATACACACAAAAATCCAATTAAGTAGAAACAGACAAACAAACAAAATAATTTTAAAAAGAGTGCCTACAATTTAAACAGTGGTGGATCAAGCCAGGATGGTTCACACTTTGAACAGTAGATGCTAAAAGATGTGCAGAGCACAATTTTCAGTAAATCATTCCTGACCATCTTAAAAGTTCGAGTTGTACCAGAAAGATGAATGATTGATTTCAGAGTAGAAACATTCTCAGTGGAGAGGTAGCCTCTGCTCCCCATTTCAAAAGCGAGGAGGTCGACCTTCAACCCCTTTTCAGACAAATCATTGGCAAGACTGGTATATCTGTTGAGCTTCCTTTGATGAGCATCATGAATATTTGTTTCGAACGGAATGGTAAGTTCAATAATACAAATCTTATTCAGATTGGGCCAATGAATAACCAAGTCCGGTCGCTGTGAAGTAGGTAGAACCTCTGGGGGATTGTATTATTATTTCCCCACTGTTACTACCAAGATCAGCATAGATTTTCATATCCTCAAAGGCATTGAAAAGCGAAACAAGATAAGCTGAAATAGAATCATGCCGCCATGTGTATCTGCCCTGCTCAAGCATTGTTTTGCAAAAGTTCAAAACGTGTTGCAGGGTTTGGTTGTTTTGGCACAGAGGACATTTGATGTTATTAGAAGATCTAAGGCGCCATCTCCCCAGATTAGCCAAAGTGGGAAGGGAATCAGTGGATGCATTAAGAACAAATTGAAGAACACCACGCGGGAGTTCATACATAACATGTTTTTCCAGGTGAAATAAATAAGCTCAAATCGAAGCCCTTCATATAGAAAATCGTAACTTGTGTTATAAAATTTCGGATCCGGATTTTTTTTTGTTATGTACGGTATCCTATGGCACTGCTATACTGAGCGTAAATGTTTACTACATTGAAAATGAAAAAAATGATTCATCTCTAACTTTGAAATTAAGCAATTCAGGTGACTCTCTTTAGTTCCAGATGACAATTTTCAATTACTGCACAAAAAAAAATATATATTTCGAAATCTCTGAGTCACCCTTTAATTCGGTTGGTTGTTAGCAGGGCTGTACGCAGGCAGGATTTAATTGGGGGTGTGGGACTTCTAAAAAGTGGACTTTTTTTCGAAAAAGTGGACCTTTTTTGTAACAGTGGACCTAACCCCGTTGGAAATGGTCCTTTTTCAGATTTTTTGAACATTTTATCACCAAAAAAGTTGACTTTCTTGTCAAAAATTCTCTCAATTTTGGACCTTTTTATCAAGTAATTCAGCAAAAAGTGGACCTTAATTATCCCCTTCTGTGGAATTTGGGGGAAACCGTACCCCCTGCGTACGGGCCTAATTGTTAGGTAGTTGGATCTTGGTTGATTTGTGGGCTGGCACTTTGCCCTAGTGATTTCATCATCGATACCTCAATAAAATATATATATTTAATTATAAAACTTTCACAAGTAAATAAAACTATAATCTACATTAAAAAAATCTTTCAAACGCCTTTAGCTGCCTTTCATTTCATTTTTCAAGATGTTTTATTTAGGTAGGAATGTCAGCCATATGAAAGAATTAATTGAGTGGCCGAGCTACAATGCATGGTTGCCAGTCAGATATTCTAACAATGGTGCCATATTGCAAAATATAGGTAGGTATTAGATTTACTGTGATTGCAAGATCTTCCAAATCTGGGGGCTAGGCCTTTGAAACAGGGCCGAGGCTTTTCGGGCGCCACATCAGAAGCTTTGAGAAACGGCGCGGCGGCGGCGCGGCGGGAGGGGTCATAGTCAATTGGGGGCATAGAGTTACATTTATTTATTTAGCTCTATGATTGGGGGTCATAAAATGGCTATGGCCATCAGTCTAATTAGGGGGCCTACAGAAGAAAGAAAAAGACAAGTGAATATAGTGTTGGCCTATGCGTAGTGTGTTTATAAGAGAGGGAGCAAAGAGAAAGGGAATTAAATTAAAGCAATAATGGCACATTTTTTTGAAGAGCGCCCCCAATTTTTCAAAAATTGTGAGATTTTTACACGGTTGCATTGGTAAGTGGTTAGTAAACTATACCTGTGAATGCTCGAAGATGTCTGTGTGCCGCAAACGTTTTTGTAATTAGAATAATTAATATCGGAGATCTCCGATAATAGGCCTAATTCAACGGCGGCTGGAAATGGCTTTCCAATTATGAAATAGCCGGGAAATAGCGCCATGGAGGCCATGTACGTGGCTAAGCTCATCCATTAGTTGTTTTATTGGTTCAAGCATTACATGGAGTTATTATAGTAAACTATAATAACTCCATGGTTCAAGCAAGTCAAGGTAGAGGTCATTTTCTTGAGGTGGCACTATTTCATCGTTCGCAGATGTAATTTCCTAGACAATTATCAACATAAACAACTGTGGAAAAAATATCAAAGAGAGAGAGGGAGAGAGGAAGAAAGGAAATTAAAATTTTAAATTCTGTAAACCACTTCTGTTTCTAAAACTGAAAGGGGTTTCAAATATTGCCATCATTTTTATGACCTCTCACATCGCAAGAGCCTGAATTTTTGAATTTTATGCCCCCCGGTCCCCCTCAGCCGGGGGGGGGGGAATCAGATATGAAATGGATATGGGCGCCAATTAAAACCCAGGGGCATTCGGTGACAGAGGACTCCAAAAAAATAGGGGTCTTTGGGTGAGAGACAGCCAAAATGCTCCCAAAAATTTGGGTCTTTTTAGAAAAATTTGCAAAAATTTCACCATAAATAGGTGTCTTTGAGTGAAAATTTTCCAAATTTCCCCCGGGGTCTTTGGTTGACAGCTTGGTAAATTTTTAAAAAAATATTTGATTTTTGGGTGACATTTTCAAATGGGGTCTTTGGGTGACAGCGATACTGAAAATGGGGGGTCTTAACAGCTTTACATGCGCACAAAATTAACATAAAGACATTATGTAAAGTTTTGCTGCATAAAGCGCATTTGCTTCAATTTATTTACATAGGCTACCTCTCAATATTCATGTATGGGGTGGGTGCGTGTTGGTGGGTGGGTGTTGATGGATGGGTGGAAAACACTGCTTTAGATTAATATGTCAAACTTATTGACTAATTTTAATGATTAAATGATCCAGATTAGTGATTAAAAGACAATTCTGCAATTACTTTTTTTTTTTTTTTTTTTTTACTTGTTTAGGGTATGCAACATTGCGCTACTGATACTTGTTTAGGGGCAAAAATTCCATCAAGTACTTGTTTAGGGTAGCTAATTGCGCTGTTGATACGTGTTTAGGGGTGAAAATTCAAGCTTCGAAAATACGTATTTAGGGTGCTTTTTGTGATTGCTTGGACACGGATGATACCCCTTGTCATTGAGAAGTGGCCCCCCCGGGCATCCATGTGTCAGATTTACATGTGTATGATATATCTGCAATATCTGTCAAGCATGTTCGAATGCTTTTATTGCCCCCTCTCCCCCAGTCAATGTTGAATCCTGTAAATCTGATTTTCAATGGAGAGTAATCCAACATTGATTGGTGGGGTGGGGGAGGGGAGGGTGGGTAGGATATATACAACGCTGTGAAAATTTTATAAAAAAACACTTAGTTCGCCAGGTATATACATGATATACATGGGTGATTCAATTTATTAACTTCTCCTTGAGTTGCCTCGTGCACGGATGTGATGGGGGATGAAAAAAAAAATTGAAACCAGCAACATATGGTACTCTCTACAGGCGATCTAAGTGATTGAGCTAACGAACGGGGTTGATAGAAAACTTAATTTGTAAAATACTCAAAAGCAAATCCTTATTTGATCTTTGTAATATATACGTTACATTACTGTCAATAAATTGTATGACTCATAAAATATTGTAATGAGACCCAAGTGCAAGCCATTTCTAACTCAGTCCAAGCTATTTCTGTTCAAGTCATTTCTGTTCAGGTACCAGGTTAAATATTATAAAAAGTACACATTTAAGTCCAACAGAGAACACGCAATGATATTATTATCCATAGCAATTATTTTTGTGATAATAGTGCCAATAAAAAACATCGGTAACCCTTATAATGCATTTTTATGGATTTGGTTTTACCCCGCTATACCTTACAGTAAATCCCTTTTGAATGAATTTCATTTTGCCCCGCTTCCTAATAGTAAATCCTTTTAAAATTTGGTCTATTTCTTTATCACGACTCAGGAGAGTAAAGGAATATTTGGCTAGCAAGTCCCCCAAAACGCATTGCCACCTGCAATGTAACAGTGATTGAGTTATATATGTATAGAAAATTAATAAAGGTTTAAAATGCTACGTTCTAGAAATCAAACAGAACTTGCATTCTCTAGTAGTCCTACATTGAAGTGTAAAAATAGAATACTTTGAAAGTATTTCGCAGGGTTTTTTATCTACGGAAAGCTAAAACGTCTGATTTTAAAACGAAAAAACGCACTATTATCTACAATTTAATAGTAATTAAATTATATATGTATAGAAAACTAATAAAATAAAGTTTAAAATGCTACGTTCTAGAAATCCAACAGAACTTGCGTTCTCAAGTGGTTGTAGATTGAAGTGCAAAAAACGGCTTTTTTGGACGGTATTTTGCAGGGTTTTGTATGTACGGAAGACTAAAACGTATGATCTTAAAACGAAAAACGCACAATTATCTAGAATTTAATAGTAATTGAATTATATATGCATAGAAAACTAATAAAATAAAGTTTAAAATGCTACATTCTAGAAATCCAACAGAGCTTGCGTTCTCAAGTGGTTTTAGATTGAAGGGCAAAAAACGGCTTTTTTTACGGTATTTCGCAGGAGCTAAAACGTATAATTTTAAAACGAAAAACGCACTACTATCTTCAATTTAAGAGCAATTGAATTATATATGTATAGAAAATTAATAAAATAAGGTTTAAAATGCTACGTTCTAGGAATCAAACAGAACCCGCGTTCTCAAGCGGTTGTAAATTGAAGTGTAAAAAACGCCAATTTGAGGGTTTTTTTTTTTTTTATTTTACCACTGTTTTCTACTGCTAGTGAGCAAACGAGCCAATTTTACTAAGGGTTGTGTTTGGGTAGGACGGAAGCGTGAGATTCTGGAAGTAGGGCCCCATAGTGATTTTTGCCGAAAAAAAGACCGATAGCTTACCATGCAGAGAGATTTAACTTATGACAATTTGCCCATACTTGCTTGGAAATGTGGAAAATTTTGGCTATGTTGTTTTTTGTGAAAATTTTATATTTTTGATTTGTAATACGTTAATTATAGTAAATTATGACAAGAAAGCCCATTTTTGGTGATATGAGTTGGAGTTCAAAAAGGACCATTGGGGGTGTTCCACCTTTTACCCAAAACGTCACTTTTCGCGGGTACCCCCACCCCCCCCAAAAAAAACAATCCTGGCGTACGGCCTTGCCTCAAGCAAAGAGAGGCCTATATTACATTAGGACCTAATCATGATGATTTGATCTCATTACAGTTTGTTGTTTGAATATTGCAGCCTATTTGTCAATAACAATTGGCCGCTTTCATCCACTTAAAGGTGGCACCCAGGACACGTAGCCCAGTTACATTATTAAGAGCATTGTGGTTCGCAAAAAGCGCGTTCAGTGGGAAGTCAGCTCGGTCAAGGAGGAAAAATGCGTCTGATGATGCACGTAGCGTTCAAAAACGGCTCTTTTTGCCTCAACATTTTCTGATTTTTGCCCAAATGTCTTCCAAGGGCCCCCGTATTTTCCCCCACAATTGACTAAGTCACTTAGGGGCCACTTTCCTCGACCCCAGCTAACGAAACGGATGGGGTCTTTGGGAGTGGGGAGTCTTTGGCTGGCTCAATGGACAGTAAATTTTCTCCGGCTCATTATAGCTAATGTTGGAAAAAAGTCATGATAGCTCTTGACTTAGCACATTTTTGAAAGCATGCTGAGTTCATAGTGAACGTGAATTTGTAACAACGGAAAAGGCAAACACCCCCCCCCACCCCGACAAAGAAAGTCTGGTTCGGTGTCGCCACATGCAGAATGGCCCCAGAGTAAAGGTATTTAGTTAGAATTTACAGAATGACTGTCTCTCTATAGCTCTGCGCAAATTTGCTCCTTTCGGGCACAATATCCCGGGGGCACTCCCATCTTGGAAATTTGCTAATTTTTTTAAGAGGGTCTTGGGTGAAAATTTGGCAACTTTCTAAAAAGTATGTCTTGGGGTTTAAAGATTTAAAAATTGTCCAAAAAATGGGAAGTCTTTGGATGATATGGTAAATTTCAATAATATTACAGGGCCATTGGGTGACAATGATGCTGGTGGTGAAAACAACCATAATATGCCTAAAAAAACGTGAAACTAAATGGGGAAACACCCCCATCACCCTGTGTAACCCATTGGCAAAGATACCATCTAGGGACTATAGGTGCTGAACTATCGGCGCCCTTAGAGATGGCCCAATATGGCGTAGGCAGCAGTTCAGAGGGGAGAAAAAGCGTGTTCAGGGGAAATCAGCCCGGTCAGGACTATTCGTCCCGACTGATTTTTCCGATTCCCAACAAAAAAACTTCCTATGGTACCGGACTCAGACTTTCTTCCCAAGAGAGCTTCCCTGATTTCCCTTCTTGAAAACCGTTGAGTTGCCCTTACCTCGACCCCAGATACGACACTGCGTGGTTCTTGGGAGTGCATGCGAGTTCCTTGGCTTGCACATAAATTTGGCAGTAAGTCCACCTGGCTTAATAGCTAATGTTGAGATGCGTGGCCTAACTAAACTCGACAGCTCTTGACTTAACCACACTACAAGGGACACCAAAAAATGAGAAAAGTTGGATGATAAAACTTGTATGTCGTTTGAGTTTTGCATTATAGCAAGACTGACAACGGTTTTTAGTGACCCCTCCCATTCAAATCAGCTAGCGGTTGCCCGCCGCCATTCGCGCGGCAACCGCTAGTAGAGGAATCATTTGTCGAAAATTTGAATGAAGAGCGGGGTGGGTTACTCAATTTAGAGAGGGTAAACCTGACCAGAAGGTGCAACGGAGGTTTACCAACAAAACAAGGTACGAGTGATCGAATGCAGATCACTGTATTAGTTGGTATCGGTGAAGATGTTTTTTTTTACTTCCACCGATGATACTCTTGTTATCTTGCAAATTCAATTTCATGCCACATTTTGACTATTGCAGCCCTGGCTGGTCTAACTGTACTAACGATCTTATGAATACACTTCAAACGTTCTTCAAAATAGATTAGCTCGCATTATTTTATCAGCTGACATTAGAAATCCTGTTAAAGACTGAGGTACCTGCAGTGAACAAAACTTAATGGATTCGGTTGTTATTAAACCATATGCTAATGCCTTAGTTTTTTAAATGCTTCAAAGGTCTTGCCCCAGGTTACCTTTCTCTCAGTTTCACTTTTATGCACGCAGTTAGTTTAAGGGTACCAGAAGTCAAACCACAAAAACTCTTTGTATGAACCATACTTTGGAACCTAAATGCAGGAAAACCGTACGGATATGAGAGCAACCAAAATATGGAAAACAGCATTCCTTCTGATATCCGCTGTTGTAACCTAAATACATGAGTCTATATCCGCTTAAATGCATCTACATTTGGAAATCCCACAATAAGCATACATGTCTTTTTACTACTGTAGATGCCTATAATTTCATTTATACTCATTGCTATTTTATTTTGTTCGTGTTTCGGTTTAGTATTTTTTATTTTCTTATGATAATATCTGTATAAGTTAATCTGTACAATGTGTATATATGCAGGGACCTCCTTGGAACATCAGTGGCACCTGAGTCAACGAAGGGGCTACCCTGCCTAAGAAAGTTTAAATAAATTGTCAAATCCACCCTGGTGTTAGACTGCATTATATCGCGCATGGTACTTTCCCGTATCAGGCTCCGCTTCACGATACTAATATATATTTAAGATCTTCCAGAAGGCAAGTTCCAGTTTTCGTCCGTGAGGCCTCAATCACGAACGTAATTGTGCCGATGGAACACTGTATCCGCTTCACTGTAAGGATAAGGCGATTTACAACAAAAAAACCACACTAAAGATTTATTTATATTGATATCAAACATTTATAAATCATGGTTAAGTGATGTCGGTCAGAAAAGACCAAGTGCTGCATTAAATAATTAATTCACAATAATTTGATATATCCCGAATTTTGACGCGGGTAGTACTGTCAAAGAATAAACCTACCCATTCTATTATCACAATATACGGTGACAAAACGGAAAGGAAATAAATGAAAAAGTTGACAGGTACCCTACTCATTCTCTATTACACTAGCACAAACTTCACTATTATGGTGTTAATCAAACAATTGCGATAAGTAAATAAATGAAAAAGTTAAGACAGTTACAGGCATGTCTGTAAACATGTTTAGGGGCCTGGTATTTCGAAATAGGTCGGCCTGACGTTACACCCTGGTCAGTTCAGTTTCATGGTTGCTCCATTGGCCGGGTCATTGCAAACTATTGCTGACCCCGGTATAAAAAAAGACTACTTAAAAAGTTCCTGGTACACTTGAGTTTTGTTTATTAGTGTTGTGTATGGTTGTAATTTTGTAATGTGTTGGAGTTCTATTGGTATTGGCGTAGTGTTTGCGTTTGGGAGTTGTGTAGTTGGTGGTTGTTGCTACTTACACGTTGTTTGGGTTTGATGTGAGTAGTTGTTGTGGCGAAGGGGTTTGTTTTGGGAATTCAGTTGAGATCGTGAACATGTTGACATGTATATCTTGATCGCGTAGGCGCTGTATATAAGTGATCGATGATTTGTCTGGCAGGTTTAGCTGTGATCTTCATTCGTTGATAGTGATTGCGTCGTCTTGGTAATTTATTGAGTGCGTTGGTTGCTTGCGGTGTTTTGTGAGGGAAAGTCTACAAAGTACTGATTTTGACTGTGTTGTTTGAATTTGATCTTGCATTCTGTGATGTGCTGTTTGAAGGAAAGTGTTCTTGGTTTGGCGACGACTGGTTGGTATGATTAGTCAGGTATGGTTCGTAGTGCCGGCTTTGGCTGCGACGTCCGCTTCTTCGTGCAGGAATGCCGATTGTGACTGGGGACCCCCCCAAGTTGCTGATGAAATTTTTGTTGCGGTCTTTGTCTGTTTGAATGTCTTATTCAATGCTATGTTGTCCCGATTGTGGTTGACGATGTTTCGATTTGCACTTGGCTGTCTGTGTGGAGACGATTCTGTGTTTGTAGCCGGCTGTGTTTTTGCGTCGCGGATAGCTTCGCGAATGGCTGCCAATTCTGTTTGTACCGTGGAGAAGCTATCAGATGTTCTGAATGAGTT
>JAMKCH010036230.1:0-93375 GCA_023653785.1 Ophioderma brevispina
AGAATGAACACATCAACTCTGTCACCACCAAAGCGTCTCACGCAATTGGTACAATCTATAGAGTTAAACACCACCTTCCAGACTACACCTTAAAAGCACTTTACAACACACTAGTTCTCCCATACCTTAGCTACTGTAACATCATATGGGCCTCCAACTATCATTCACGACTCACCAAACTAAATATTACACAGAAATGAGCCATTCGCACTATCACAAACTCACCCCCAGAACTCACACTTTGCCATTATTTCACTCACTGAAAACACTTAAACTAGATCACCTCAACCAACTTCAAACAGCGCTCTTCATGTTTGACTACCACAACAATCATTTACCTCCGAACTTCAGCAATTACTTTACCACAAACAGACAAATCCACAGCTATAACACCAGACAAGCCGGCAAAATCTTCCCCTCCCAAAATCTTCCTCTGAAAAGCACTTTATTCAGTATTACGGCGCAAAACTTTGGAATGATCTTCCTGAATCCATCACAACAATTACAAACAAAAATACTTTTAAAGCTCAACTGAAAAAACATTTCATCAACCAGTACAATTCGTTTTAAATTTCTCCCCAACTCCTTATTTCTCTAACCTTTTCTTAATCCTATTTCTATCTCTCTTCCTTGCCTTTTCCTTACCTTTACCTCTTCTATCTCTGCTTCCTCATTATGAAATATTATTACATACCTCAGCAAGACATGTTGATAAGTCTCTCCTTCTTCCAATTCGCGTATCCCGTTTTCCCGTTAAGTGTTTGATTAGCTTAGTTATTGTTTGTTTTTTTTTGTTTGTCTCTGTTTTTGTTATGTTTATTTACATATGTAAATTTTCTATATCACCTCTTACTTGTATCATTATTGTGATATTGAGTATATCTTACTTGTATGTATTACAGGGCCAGCAATAACCATAAGCCCTATCGGGTTGTTCATTACTGGTCCTAGCATATCATATCATATCATATCATATACCTCACCAGTTTATCTTAGTACAGTCTACAATTGCTACTTTATGTATTATTATATATTATACTGTATTATACATTTCTGTCACGTTCGATATGTTATGCTGAATAAAATTGAATTGAATTGAATTGATAGAGCAAGTTTCCATTTGAGCCAAAGTGTACACGAACAAGAGGTTTTTTGACACGTATTTGCTTTATATGGAAGGAAATGGCTATTCTGATATACATAGTAAGGTTTCATGCTTATACCGTTAAGACTTTTTCCGTACGAAAAAAAGTTGGAGGTAAATTTGATGATATACCCAGTCTGTAGACAATAGAAATGGTAGACGGTTGTATATCTGAGCAAAAAAGATCTCTCTAGAAAATTCACGAGCGTTTGGTCAAAATAAACTGGCCAAATCATTTTCGAGATGAGGATCCTCCACTATACCTTTCAGACACAGATCTCCCTCAATGTATTGTTTCATTCAGTGATATCCTATTGGCAGAGACTTCTTATTTTTGAGAGCAGATCCAATATGAAGTACGATTCATCCGTAGAAGTTATTAATAGCAAATGCGACACCTCCTCGCTTGTCTTGTGGTAAGATAGCTTGGTCATATAGATATTTGTCCGGGTTCCAATCTAACTAGACGTTCTTTTAAATCTTTAAGTCCAAAAAATAGCCAAAAAAACAATAGCTGCTTCAGTGCTCTTTTAGGTTTGTAATGAAATGTCAGCGTGCCGCAGTGCCTCGTGTTCTTTAGTTTTTAAATGCTTTCCAAGCATGTCCGAATATTTAAAAACTTTTGCTTAAATTTGATGTACCAGTAGTCAAAGAAGTCTACTTCTAAATTATAACATCCCAAGAGGTTGTATGGCTCCACTAGTTAAAGTTGGAGGTGAGAAAGCAACTGCTGAACCTATCCCACCAATTTGTTCTGATATAAGAAACTGCGACTCCCCTTTAAGTGTCCTATCATAGAAATGCACGGAAGAAACGTGACGTTGTAGATAATACGAAGAGATCAATGAGTATGGAAACATTTACAGTAGATTGGTCGCTCCAACTCGCGTTAAACACTTAATTCAGTCGTAACTGAGTAAAAAATGAATGTTCAAATTTTAACATAGCATAACATCAAAATGTGACCCACATTGGATGAAATCTAGATAGTTTTTACGTTTGTGGACAAACCGAAACGAAAACATACAAATAGCGATTAACGCTCACTCACTATCATTGCTGATATCAGGCAGGTTCGTCTGGATCTTCATCCTATTCATTTACTCTCATGTTGGCCCTGATTTCAGATAATCTATAAGCCTAGCAACAGTTTAATCACAAGAAATCATTATAAGAAATAAGACGTGCGCTCGTCAACACTGCTGTATAAACTTCACAACACACCAATGGCATCCTGACCTGAGCAAATTTTACATAATTTCTGAACCCAGTTTCAAGGCAGACAGAAGACTTCACCTCTCCTTTCAGCACACGTCCACGTCAAATAAGAACTGTTAGAAATATCTTTTCCTCCCACGTACATAGCCCATTGGAATAGTATTTACATTGGCGATATCAGTGAATCGCCCCAAAAACCCACTAGAAAGTTCAAGCAGGAATTGGTGACTGCAATCTCTCAAGATTACGCGGGGGGGCTTTGTTGGACTGTTAGCTGCTTTACATCGCGACTGTACCCTGTCTGGATACTGCCACTATATATTGAGTTTTGGCACAGTAAGCAAAGATGCAAGGCTGCACTGTTGTCACTTTCATTTGCAACATTTCTTCCCCATCATAGAGCGGAGGTCATTGATACACCAACGACGTAATCTGCCATAGCCGAATAATCTCCTCCATTCCATCAAACCACTCATGATACACATCATAAAGAATTCAGTCCTATTCTTTCTTGCACTACATTGTGAACCTGGTACTTTGAACGTCATTTTGGTTTAAAGCACTATAAACTACTGGATGACCCTGAAGGTCATGCGTCCCTGGTGGAATTCATGTGAGGTAGAAATCAATTAACCAGCCTTTTTTCCTATTTCCCCGGCCCTTGAGGTTTGTCTTTACAGCATCATATAGAAGTGAACCTATCCAGTGAAAATATTGAAAAATGCTAACATTACTGACTCTAATATTTCTGAAACTACGTGACACACACTGTGTCTTGATGATGTCAATGTTGAACCTCTGGTTACCGATGACATGACGTTGTCACTGGCTCAACTTGAATTATGTGGAAATTAGGGTCAATAATGACATTTATATTGTATATTGATCGGCTGAAGATCAGACCAAGTGGCGCTGATCAACCAATTGCCGTTATACCAACGCCGATAACGGCATTGAGAATGAATAAAGTACCTATTCCTAACGTCCCTTAGCTGCATATAAATACACTTTTGAAAAAAGTTTTACGGAGCGACCCCTACCATGTGGAATTGGCCCCTAGATCTAACTATAAAAATCAGGCTAGCTCCTTTTTGTAGTGAGAGTCACATTCTCTCTTATGACTTTAGGGATATAGAATGGAATTGGCATGTTTCTTTCCTTTTTCCTAAATGTTAAGCAAACCATCTATATGTTCCACAGTTGGGTTAAGAATGTGTTACTTTAGGCGTTCTTTAAGGAAAAAAACATTGAAAGTCTTGAACTAGAGGTAACATGACAGAATAACCCTGATCTTGTAATACAATTGTCTTTGGGATCCTGCATCAGGACGCCTCTAATTCAAAAACCTTGACAAAGTGAGCGTTTTGTGTTTTCTTCTGTCTTTCCCTCGTCCAAGTAGAATCATAATCTGATCACACAATATTTGATCACCACGTGGAACTTTCAACTCATTTCTCAACATGCAGACTATATCAGATTCCCTAAATTTTAAGAGCATCAAACAATATTGGTCAATGTCATGTACGGCCATTGAAGGATCTTCCCAACCAATTCCTCTGAAATGTAGACGGGCGACATTGCTTATTTAATTGAGGGATCACTCCGAAAAAGTGAAAGTTAACGTCCAAAAGTCTTTTGGGAGTGGGGGAAACTCCCTTTTCCCCTTTCCAAGAAGTGACCGCTCAATTCCAAAATGTCAATCTTTCACATTTAAAGAGAAAAGTCTAATCCCAAGGTTTGGGGATTCCCCTGTTTGTTATACATTGCTAAAAAATAAACAAAACCGCTTAAATGAAACGCCCAAACGGCTTCGTCTAATGAATGAGGGCAATTATTCGCGCTTAGTTTAATGAAATAACCCGACCATACCACTTTCATGAAGATTAGTGTGAAAGGTCAATCAATGTTCCCTAGTAAAGGGGGGGGGGTGACGGTGAGTGTGTTGTGCAAGACTATTGTATATTCTTTATGTAACATGAAATTAAGAATCATAATAACCATTTCCTTTCATATAAAGCAAAAAATGGCCAACAACAAACAACAAACCACACACGCGTTTTGTAATATTTAGGCTAAAATTGAACTTGACGTATTTTAAATGAATACAAAATTTGTGGAGGCTCTAGGGTATACGTCAAACGGGTTGTGTGATCGTAGTTATTTTGATAACAATAAAAATGAGATCCAGAGCTTACCTGGTACTATATGTACTACCATTGGGTATTCTTTTGTTTGGCATAATACTCCCATGGTTAGACATATTACATAAATACACGCGTTAGACGGTGATTAACCCTCATCTTACCGGGGGGAGGGGGGGGGGGTTACCACAGTAACTTCGCTCCGGGTGCGCTAAAATGCAAAAGCTTTCATAAAAGGCTTCCAGGTATTGTTTTTTCATCCTTTCGGTCATTTTGTGACCAGTAAACAATGTGAAATAGTATCCCCTTGCCGGCGGGTTAAGGTATGCCGCCCATGTCGAAGGGTAGGGGTGGTGGCTGCACCAACATGCATTTTTGCTACAATTTTTGAAACTATCTCACAGTAATGGCTTTAAATGTTAGTAAATTTGGTAAAAATCCGCATGGACCTCCAATATCCATAACTTTATTTAGCGCAAAATTGGATTTCTGTGAAATTTAAAAATTTTGCCATTCGCGACTTTGTGACGTCATGTGACGCTATACTAGGTATGTTGTTTACTTTCGTAAAGCTTCTATAGTACATCATTATCTCCTCATCGTGCTTATTATCTTTAGCGAAAACAATGCGAAGGTAGCACCTTCTCGGGTTGGGTAAGGGGGGGGGGGGGGGGGGGGGGGGGGGGGGGGGGGGGGGGGGGGGGGGGGGGGGGGGGGGGGGGGGGGGGGGGGGGGGGGTGGGGGGGGGAGGGGGGGGAGGGGGGGGCGGGGGGGGGGGGGGGGGGGGGGGGGGGGGGGGGGGGGGGGAGGGGGGGGGGGGGGGGGGAGGGGGGGGGGGGGGGGGGGGGGGGGGGGGGAGGGGGGGGGGAGGGGGGGGGGGGGGGGGGGGGGGGGGGCGGGGGGGGGGGGGGGGGGGGTGCCGTCGAAGTTGAAGGTAAGAGGTGGTGGTTGCATCCCCAAAGATATTTTTGTAGATTTTTTTTATAATATTATGCCCATTATGGCTCTAAAAGGCCTGATTCGGTAAGAACTATTGCATTGTCATCATTTAGTGCTGAAAACCGCATGAAAATCCGACATTCCCTACTTCTTTTTTGGCGCAAAAATGGATTTTTCGAAAATTTTCCGTGGAAAATGGTAATTTTGCGCAGCCATGGACTTACGACGTCATTGTGACGCAAAACTAGGTATGTTTGTACTTATTTGGTATCTTATTTTGGTATCAAGGTAAAGAAGAGGATCATAGCTATCAACTGGGTATCAAAATCATAAGCACCGGAGGCCATTATAACTAATTCTCGAGGGGTGACCACCCTGTGTCCTGCCATTCTAAACTCCTTGTCAATTGAAATCACAATTTTAAGAAAATGGCATTTTAATGGGGATTTTACATAGGCTCATGTAAAAATGATCAGTTTGGGGGGGGGGGGGGGGCATATACTCATCTATGAAGTAGGTTAAGGTTCAAATATACTTTGAAATTAAAGATGCAAGGTCGCTAACATATTAAGTAAAAAAATATTTCGAATTTTTTTACCCAAATGTCAATTTTGATGACGTCATCATTTTTCGTTCATATGCTCTACTAAAAATTATATTTTGGAAAGGAACATTCATATTCTTACTCTGTACATTCTGTAATGCTATAAAATAAACGTTAAAGAGTGGGTTAAATGGTGCAGAGTATCTGTGTCGAGAAAATACCCTTTTTCATGCCCAAAAAACAAGTCAAAGCAAAATTGAGAAATCGCCGGTAAACTTTTTTTTTGCACATCAGTCAATGGGGAAAATATAAACTTATATCAAATGTAACCAAATAATTTGCGAATGAGCTAATATAATCACAAATATGTTAGCTGGCGATCGCGAATATGCAAAAAAAAATTGAAAATTTACATATTTTTCTCGCAAATTTGATGACGTCATCAATGACGTAATCGGGGCTATGCATCCCAATTTTTTTTTTAAAGGACATCATTTTTCTGGTTTACTCGACCATGTCGACATACATGGTCAGGTCGGAGGATCCTGGGGGGAGGCACGGTAACGGGAGACAGCTCACGGGTAGAAGTCATAAAGCATAACAAAAACATGGGTATATTTCAGAACTTAGAATAAGAAGGTTGAACAATGTAATTCTTTTAAGAAGAAAGTATTGTGGTTAACATGTAATACGATTTTAATTGCTATCACTTTTCCTATAAATCAAAATAGAGTAATTATGAATTGCCAGTTCAATTTGTCCTTTTAAAATAATAATTTAAATTCAAAAGTGGATTAAGGCCTTTTTGGAAATGAGCTCTTGATATTTATATATACAGTTGTGCATTTTATTTCAGATAAATTTGTATTGTAAATTAACTTATAAAAGGCTTCAACTCATTTGGTATGAAACTGGTGTGTTTGTTCAGAAATCTAAATGTCAAGATAAAATTTGAATGGCAAGAAACAAAATCACTCATAGCACAAACACACTTTCTGGTGTTCACTAAACATTGCTCATTTGACAATTTTAGTAGTGGCAGATTGTAACAATTAAAATAATTTGATACAATGTCCCATTTTATTGACTCATGGCAATAATATTAATTATTATTACATCAAAATATAAGGACTCAGGATTTTGCTTAAATTGTTAAGTGACTATTTTATTGACATTCATTAATTTAACTGAAATACTGCAACTTCATCAACTTCATTTTTGGACCAGTGGGTCAAATAATTAACTGGGTGGGCCATTTTGGGTCATTGGGCAAACTGAATTTACTGGGTGGGCCAAATATATAATTAACTGGGTGGGCCATGGTCCACCCAGTTTCTATGTTATTTACCTCCCTGGTGTTACCATGGTAACGACCATAAATCGACATTTTTATCTTGCTTCCAATCAAATGGAAAGCTTGAAATACATAAAATTGACACCTTGAAATTTTCTAAATTCTCATTTTTAATTACTGCGTTGCCATGGCAACGGCTCTGGCTCGCACACCCACCACCAATTTAATGGCAAACAAGCAGATTCTGATAGCTGAGGACCCAAGCTAACAGAAAAACTTGATGAATGAAAATCTCTAAGGGGAGGGACGGTTTCGGTTATGGTCCCATAGCCTATATGAATACGCTTCTTCTGATACAAAAAAAAATAAATCCGCCCACGACTTCATTAGTTACAATAATTGGGTCGGATCCCTAGAAACCCCTTGGGCACTAACGTAAGTGAAAAAATCAAGATATTTTTACTAGTTAAAAGTATAATCAAGCTTAAATATATACCTTGGGAGGCAATTAATTAATAATATTTAAATCAAATAACCATTTATATGCTGATAGCATCAATTTTAATTTGTCATGACCGTGGTCTTAACTGTATAAGTCAATGGGAAAGAGCAAGGTGAATTTTAAGTTTCTGAGAAAAAAAACCAAGATGGTATAAATTTGGATATATTATGCTATAATTATTTGAATTGGTTATTCCAGAGTAGATGTAATCATTTTTGGTTCAAAATCCTATATCGGAGTTTCAGATGATGTAAATATGCGAACCACTTTTTTCGGAGAGTGAAAATTTCAATTAGCCATAGGTCAAAGGTCGAAGTTTAGATTTTCATTTTTATTATCGGTATGTGGTTCTTACGTGACCCCAATTTACTTGTGTTAGTTTCGTTATCAAAAATCCATGGGAAAGTGGTTATTCAGAGTTGGGTCCCTAGGAACCGCCCCCCCCGGGCACTAACGGAAGTTTTTTTTAGTTGGGATCTTAAGTGTCAATGTCAGAAGTAACTGTGATACACACAGTTACCGTTCACATGAAAATGGTACAACAGATTCAATTGAAATTTTGATATTAAAGTATTTTGGCGACAGTTTTTCTACGAAACAAAGAAAATTATATGTTGTAATCGGGTGTAGCACCTTTAAGTAATGTTCTTTTACTTCCTTGATCGAAATTTATCAAATAGTACAGCGGATTCAATATAAATGTTGGAATTAAGGTTTGTTGACGATAACCTTTTCTACATCCACTAAACAAAGATAAATGCGTCCTGTAATCGGGTGGAGCACCTTTAAGTAAAATTCTTGGATTTTATTGATCGAAATTTATAAATCACATTAAAAGCTTTCTTTTGAGTATTATTAGTTAAACCAGTCTTTGGATACCTAGGCTATTTGGACAGAAATTATCAGCTTCCCATGTAAATCATCTACAAGGTAAGCTTTAAAATGCATAGTTTCCCTTTCCATGACTTCTGAGGCCGTCCTGGGGTAAAATTTACAAAATGGTCCGATTTTGGTAAAACTGCACTGATAAAAAAATTCTGTTGTTTAACGATAAAATACCGGAATCCTGCTGCCGGTATAGTCGATGGGACATGTCCTTCTTTGCTGTTGTTTTGTAGTCTCCATCAGGGGCAGGGAAAACCAAGTGGTAAAGTCATAATTATTATTAAAATAATAATCGTCTGTCCCACAAATAAACGGCACATTTTCTTGAAAAAGAATAAAATGTCACTCTTGTCAATTTCATTCCTCCCAATATCATTGACTAGTGGATACACTAGACCTCTCAGCAAACAATGGAGTTAAGATATCAAATTCAAATCACCGGCCCGGTAGGCGGTGTAAGAAAAACACCTCAAATTCCCTTTCATCTGGGAGTGCAGGAAAATTGTTATATTTCGCGCAGCTGAAGAGATTTCAGCTGTTATCTCTCCAATTTAGACTGAGTACTTTTCAGGACAAAATACTTAAACCCTCATTCCCAGATAAAATATTGCGCTCTAGTGCGTTCTCTATCAATTACATGGCCATATTTTTTCATCATTTATTAGAAAATGAAGAAACATGAACAAACATCATGAGATAATGTTGCTGGGCAAGCTTTGGACCTAACCACTTTGTGCAGAACCAAAATATCCAAAACTTTTCTTAACTTCATTTCATTCATTTTACCAGCGTTTTCAGGACAATTTAGTGTCAACCCTATCTTATAATGTACACTGGTTAGTTTTATTGTGAGAGAGGACGTGTAATTTGTCATCAACCCGACAAGCGTGGGGTGGTAACACCTGGCTATAACAAAGGCCCTACATACCCGGCCCATTGAAATCTTTAGCTCATGGTTAGCTGAAGTAATAACACTATCCTTGGTCTCGATATGTGGAAAAGAAGTTGAGGTCGAGCATTTTATATATTTTTAAGAAAATGTGCCAGTTTTATGTGCGAAACAGACAGTTATTTGATCGTAATAAGTTATTATGAATTACAACATTGGTTTCCCTTGGCCCCCAGATGGGGACTACAGAAATTTGTTCATACCGTTGGTTATTTGGTCCACGCCCATGGTTTAAGTCTAGACCGTTAAATACAACCCTAAAGATGAATTTGCCGTTATGATTGAGAGAAGTTTTGATTTTTATCATGGTTCTGTACATTTTTGTACAGATGTCCCCAAATAAAGGCAATCCTTGCAGTTTTTGCAAAGTTCAAAATTACTGTGAATTCATTCAAATTTTATAACAGATCTAAAGGCAATATATTTTTGTATATCCTTCCATACGGTTCGCTTGGTTTTTAAAACAAAGGCTAGGATGCAAACCTTACCGTCAAATTACCCCATTCCAAGTTTGCCTAAGATCGCCGAAGCAGGTTCCCACCTTGAAAAGTGGAATTTATGTCTTACAAATACTAAAATCTTCCGGTACTAATCACTCTGTTTTGTCAAAATAAATTACGAAAGTGGTTTTATCCATGGTCTTTTATCATCTGTAGGGTCTACAGTGTTTTTCTACACTCATATTTAGAGTAGTAACCGAGCAACTTGGTAGAACTGAACTGTTTATCTCTGGTGTGTCGACAAATCTAGTGACTATTGTAATTATACACTGGAGGGAATTTAAATACCAATGAATGGAATGTTGACTGCTTCCTAGTTCTGGTATGAACCATTTTTTTGATTGAAAACACCAACTAGAAGCAACAAAAAGTAACCACTGAAAATCAAACGTGAAGTTACAACCAAATTCTATGACGATTACATTATGAACAGAGAACATTTCCCCTTATTTTCAAAGATAGGGTTGTTTTTAAAGATGTTTTTTAACATTAATTAAATTAATTTTTAAAATTAGGTTAAAAACGCGTGTTTTTTTGTTTTTTAAAATATTTAGTTGACAAGGGTATACTGAGTTTTCCTTGACCCAAAATAAAGGATGTAAGATAAAGAAAAGACCGGATAAGAAAAATAAAACAGCATCTACGAATTAAAATGTGGTGTACTTACGTAATCGCGCCTTTTGTTTCAAAACCAATGAAGTAACATATGAAATTCGAACAGTAGGTGGAGAAATTTTAGCTTTAATGGATATAACGAAAATTGTCAAAGTTTTACAAATAATTTTGAAAGTAATTATAGCACCAACTTAGATGATTGCATTTATTTTGGGACACGCTGTATGAAGAAAACACATATTTTGTGTTAAAGTCATTAAAATGTTCAAGAATCTCTTAAATAGAGTAAAGGATCTGGTAGGATAAACAGAGAGAAGCGCCCTCAGTTTTGACATTGCATTACCTGGTATCCATTTTCACAAATCATATAACTTTAAATGTGAAGTTTTCTGAACAGAACTTTGAAAAACACGAAATGCTCATATTTTGAAGAAAATGGCACTTTTAGAGGAATTTTAAGTGTAGGCTTCAATTAGAAATCGAATTTTTATTATACAACCCCTCCCCCACCCAAAAACGGGAAAGAGACGTATTATGCTGATGTAAATTGATGATGTCTATCTACCCTTTAAGTGGCTTTCCCGTTCTTGGGGGGAGTGTTCATTTTAAACAATTTCCCATCAAGTGTGCATAATAATGTTTTCCGAAGTTCATCGTAAGGAAAACTAGTTTAGCGCCTGTCGGAAAGAAGCACTTTGCGTCCTTGGTGTTGCTCTTTAAGCTCCATTGATCGCCGAGGAGTGTTATGCTAAATAGCATCCTCAATGCGCCTTTGTCCAATCATCGCTCACCTTTTAGGCCTCAGCATCCAATGGAATCATTGCATGTCCTTGTCCGCTGTATGGGTTTCGCGTCTGTCGGTCACAACTCATCAGTGCTTCACGTATGTAGGATGGTTTTCTCCTTTCTCATAACTTTTGTATAAATTATTTTGTCGTTTGGCGTTTGTGTGTGGACAAGTTTACGTGTGGTAGAAGAGCTTTTCTTCTTCCATCGTATGCTATATTCTACACTTACCTTGCCATGTTACGAAGCTTTTAAATTAACTATAATCCTCGAATGGATCCACGCCAGTTGAAGGGGTACGTTTCATGAGTTTTCTAACGTAATATACCGGAGCAGACCAAGGTCCATGACCTGTGCGGGCACTGCATACTGTCAGCCTGTGTATTTACTTCTGTGAGACCAACTTGTTTTCAGTGTGATTGAGTTTTGCTACTTCTCCGGTTAAAAACAGCCAGTGAAACGGTGAGATACCCCTTGTTATATTCCTTTTGAATCAAATTGAATCAATCCTGCTACTAATTGAGCACTTAGAGCACCATTCGGTTGTTTTGGTTTGCAACCATTCTTTGTCAATCAAGCTAATGTGTTTATACGTTTTTACAACGAATGAAAATGTTGTTTTACAATCGGAGTTATTTCTGGCATTTGGCCTTGCCATGCACCAAGCCAAATTTTAAATCAATTGCTATCGATTTGTTAATGAGGGGTCAGCGCGAAATGGTATTGTTGGTGTCATGCAGGGTACATTTAATTATTTCGAACCAATGGACCAGAGCGGTCTATCAATCGATGTAATAGGCCAGTTAACTCTCATTCAAATCTCAATTTTGCATTCCAGCTTATTTTCTTGGTTCAACGCCCCTTTGTGTATAATTGGTCAATAGGTTTAGTTATTTTTTATTCCAAACCTAGCTGCTTAAGTCTTTGCTTTTCCTTATAATAACTCTCGTGTTCTGGAAAGTTTTACATGCGGGCGCATTCAATGTCTAGGCCATACACGGTGCTATTTTTTCATCTTTCGCTATGGTTTATAAATCTCAATGGCAATGGCGCAGTTTAATTGCTTTTTTTCACCATTTTAGTGTGCAATTACACACACTGTATTTTTTGTTTGTTTTCAATAACCAGTACTTGCATGGTTCCACCTTTAGCGAGAGCACGTGTGGTCCAGTGGATAAGTGCAGGACTCATGATCATTGAACTGTTAAAATCGTGAGTTCGAGCCCCATTGTGGCCAAAGTGTTTGTGTCCTTGGGCAAGATACTTAGTCTCAATTGCTTCGTTGACCCAAGCGATAATTGGGTAACTGTTATGGGGGATATAGTAGGGGACTGTAGTGTAAGAGTGTGCGCTTCCGGATAAAATTGTGAATTTTTGCACACAAGTACTTTAGGCATTGATTATCCATAAAATTGATGGAAGCACTTGCCAACCCCCCCTTAATGGCCGCCAGCTTGGGTTTCTAGGTTATACAGGGGTCAAAAATTTAAAATGTGCTGAATGTGTTAAGAAGCACATCATGCTGTTTGTCTGGTCACAAGGATTCCAAAAAGGTATAGTTTACACTATATATGGCTTATAGTTCCGGAGTTATGGGGTAAAAACTGTAAAAAATGGTGAAAAAGCCAATTTTGGTGTGTACATGGGTCAAAAGTTAAAAGTTGCTTTGATTCAGTTAATGTGTGGTGCAAATTGTTTCCCTAGCTTAAAGGATTGAAATAAGGAATAGTTTGCCTTATCTGTTACGCTTAGTTTTCACTTTATCCAACAAAATAGGTCACAGGTCAATAGAATCTCATAGTTGCCAATAGCTGTTGACTTTATTCGCCATTTTGGTTAATAACCAGACACGTAAGATAGCCAAAACTATTCCTGTATTTCATTATATTAGCTAAATTAACAATTTGAACCACATTTTACAAAAATTGGAGCAACTTTTAATTTTTGACCCCTGTACAAACCAAAATTGACTTTTTTACCATTTTTACAGTTTTTACCCCATAATTCATCAACTATAAGTCACAGGTAGTATAAACTATGCCTTTTTGGAATCCATGTAACCAGACAGACATCATGGTGTGCTTTTCAACACAATCGGAACATTTTAAAAATTTTACCCCTGTGTAACCTTGAACTCCAAGCTGGGGGCCATGAAAGGGGTGTGGCAAGTGCTTCCATCAATTTTTTGATTATCAATGTATAAAGTACTTGTGTACCAAAATTCACAATTTTATCCGGATTTGCACACTCACATAAGATCTGTTCACCAGAGTCCCCCACTAATATTACAATCTAAGTGCTGATAGAGTTGTGCGCCTAGCCAGCAGCCACCTAGATGAAGCGAAATGATTGTGACGATTTCCTGATGGCAGCGGTAATAATAATTGGCAATCGCGCCTTGAGCACCCCGCAGGGTGGATATGTGCGCGTTATAAATCGACATTATTATTATTATTATTATTAGCGAGTGCCAAATTGTGCAAAACGTTTTTTCTATGGAGCGTGAACTGCGCACTATGATGAGATTGCGATTTATTCCGTATCTAAATACGTATTTACACTATTTGGCACTCGGAGACCCTCGTAAGCTCTGGTTTACCATATGCCCGTACAGACATCTATACTGTACTGAGCCCTTGGGTGGATTAGCATGCTTTAATTACCTTGTAGTGTTGGTACTCTTAACTTTATGCAGCGCCATATCGCCAGGTTGAACATTAATCCGGCGATTAATTGTACAGGCATGTGGTAATTGGCACTCGTGGTCCAAGGTAATACTTTTCAGCAGATCCTAAATTTTCAGTGTCATTTCAATTCTCGTTTCAGTATTTATTGCATGCAATTCATATTTTATTAGTTTATTAGTTTTTTTCTCCAATCATACATAAAGTATTAACATTCAAAAGTTTAATTTAATTTTAATGCTGTGGAGGGGTATTAGAAACTATGGCATTATGACCTTTAAGAACCGGTCTATCATCCTCTTATTCATATTATTAATCTTAAAAAAAATATCTTGTCATTTGTTAGCCCCAAGGTACAAAAGTCTTTTCCACTAAAATTGTTTTTTTTTAATTCAAAATTAGCTTTGGGGACTTTAAAAAAGGGAAATTGAGGCATATTCTTGTGCTGCTAGTAAATGTCCTAGATTTTTGCATGTTTTTCGGGTCACATTGCATTGTTCAGTTGAATCCTCTCATTTTGTGCCGTTTGTTACTTGCCTTTCAAACAATAAACAAGCGCAAAAAGTGTAGGTTTACAGACTGTTTCAATCAACGCTGCGCCATCCTTTCTATGGCTAAAGGAGTTTTTTTTTCATATTAGTATAGTTTGGTAGGCTCAACTTTTCTCTTTGGAGTACTTTTTCCAAGGGGAAATTGTGCGATTCACTATTTTTTTAGGTTAAATTCACTATTTAGTTCTCAGTAATGTTTAATTATGTTACGTCGTCAGGAATTGCGGCCTATTTACAGGCGTTTTTTTTTTCATTTAGTTTGGTATGCTTAATTTTTCTTTGGTAAACCACAGCTGTTGGTGTACATAGACGGTTCACCCATTTTTTTATCAATTTCAACAGGAAAAGACAATTAAGTCAAAACAATATAATTACCATGTCTTTTATGAAAGATAATTGTATAATTTTTGTTTAGGAACTTCAGTTTTTGAATTAAAATTGTCCTTCAGTTTATAAATGCAGCGAAATTAGGGAATCGACTGAAATTCAGCTGAAAAATCCAATATGGCGGCCATGAAGTATGGTATATATATATATGTAATTACAAACGTGTCAGTAAATAGCTTTGTTAAAGCCATGCAATTAACGTGTCTTATATGTAAGTTAAGTGTGTAAAAATTTTTATAGAGTAAGACAATTGAAGACAAAATTGCCCCTTGGATTAAAAATGGTAATCTTGGAATTATCGCCTTTTAGTTAAAATTCCAATATGGCGGCTATGTTACAAATGTCCGGTGCCTACCCTTTCATATTTTGAAACTAAATTTAATGTTACTGCCTTATTTTTATGGGCCCCTTATTGGTAAATATTTGGTACAATGTGGCACATTTTGGGTATTTTTATTTATCAACTTTTTGGGATCAATTCTTCCTCTAGTGTATTTTTATTAATGATTAATTGAGGCACGATTTTTTTGCCTCGGTCCGAATGACATCATAAATTCACCTCTTAATCATTGTTTAAGTGATCTCAGTAATACCATGATAATTTTGTTAAATACTGTCGTCGTCAAAATCCGTCGAGGTTAGTGTTTTATCTCCGCTCCATGGAAGTGCGATTTCCTGTAATGACCGTTATAGCCGTAGCAAGTCTTCGTCCGATGTAAGTAAAACGCGACTTGCCTTCATGTGACCAGTTATTTGGGTTCGAATCATCTTCTAGTGTCTTCATCATGATATTTTTGGGGGGGCACGAATTTAAATTCAATGTTGGGCCACCCTGATGTAGACCTGGAGCTAGCAAACATTGAACACATCTCAAGTACAAACAGGTTTGAGTGATTAAAATATGTTGACAGACTGACCGGAACCCTGAACGTGATTCTTAAAAAAAAACAATGCCGCAAGTGGTGCCTTAAGAGAGGGCCCAAACACAAAGTTTGTACAGGGGTCAAAGTTGTAAATGATCGATCATGTTGAAAAGCACACCATGTTATGTGTCTAACCATAAGGATTCAGAAAGGTATGAGTTTGGTAATAGTACAGCTAAAGTTTCAGAGTATCGGCTGTAAAAACAGAAAAAAATCAATAATCGGGTCCAATTTCAGTTGTACAGGGGTCAAATTTAAAGGTGCTCTGATTGCATAAAAAATGGTGCAAATTATTGGGAGAGTTCTAGGATTACAAATAGGAATAGTTTTGACTGTCTTAAATGCTTAGGGGTCCGATTGATGTAGGGGGAACAGAAGGTCTAGTCCTACAGTCAATGGGGCTGATCTTGTTACCCCCATACTTTCTTAAGAAACATTGAGACACTCAAAACTCTTCCTTATGTATCCTCTGAGCTCCACAATACTTGTACCATTTTTATCCAAATTGGAGCAATTTTTAAAATTGACCTTTGTACAACTGATAAATGACCCTTTTTGATTGATTTTTGTTGTTTTTAGCATATAACTCTGAAACCTTTAAGCTGTACATATTACAAACTATACTTTTCTGATCCTTATGGTTAGATACTTTTTTTTTAAACATGGTGGGCTTTCAAATGATGGATCCAATTAACACAAAAAAAAAAATTTGCACCCTGTACAAAATGTGTTTTGGCCCCCCTCTCCTTAAGGCACCATTGCGGCATTAAGAATCAAGTTTCAGGGGTTCCTGTCAGTTCCGTCAACATATTTAATCACTCAAACCTTCTGTACTTGATGGTGTGTTACAAATGTGTGATAGCTCCAGGGTTATATTATTTGGAGTCTTTTCCTGCAGATAGCTGGTTGGCACTATTTTCTGCCTCGGTCCCAGTGTAATTGACCTCTTATTTCTTCGTGTAAGTGATCTCAGTAATACCATGATAATTTTGATAAAACTATTGTCGTCAAAATTAGCGATTTAACTTTGCTGCATGAAAATGCAATTTCCTGTGACGGTCGTTATAGCATTAGCCATGTCTTAATTCGTCCGTTGTGTGTAAACGCGCCCTCCCATGTACCATTAAAGGCTGCCTCAGAGATTTCCTGAGGAGGGCGCCCTCATCCAAAAAAATCGTGTTTTTTGCATTTACATAATGCTTGTCCATACACTAATCAAAAACCTTTGTGTGAAATTGCTAAGCTTAAATCGAATTCTTCAATAAAAATCACAACTTGTTATAAAAGTCCGGATCCGGAATTTTTGTTATACACATTATCCTATGGGCTTATCCTACACATAAATGTTTACTATACCTGCATCAAAACGAAAAAATTCATCCGATTAAAATCTCACATTTCGGAATTGTGCATTTTAGGTTACATTCTTTTTCCCCTTTAGTTCTAGTTGACTATTTTCATTATTACACAAAAAAATAATACTTCGAAATCTCTGAGTCAGACTTTAAAGTCTTTAATAACACTAGGTTACGACGGATTTTGATGCCGATTTGTATTCTCGTTGATGTTTAGTTGGCATGTCCTACCCTTGATTATTATATTTATTCTGGGCGTGTTTTAAAATAATGTTATGCCAGCTTTATTTTATAAGGGGTTTCATTTCTAAATGTTTATAGTCGATCCAAACTCTTATGCCCGTCCCTCTTTTGTTTGTGCGGCGTCAATTGTTTAGAATAGGGTGTTTCACTTCAGGTGTAATCGGTAGTATAATGATAAGCCGATCACAAAAGGTTTTGACTCCGCGAAAGGTAATGTTTTTTTGTAATACATCTGCAAACTTTTCATGAAATAAAACCATGGTGCATAGGCCTATAGTATTTCGTTTATTATGAGTTAAAAATTCGCTTACATTCAGTCATCATCGTCTGATTCCGATTCACTGTCACTGTCCTGCTTCAGCTTGATTAGGTTTTGATTTATATCACTATCAACAATATTCTCCTTGCTCCAGTAGGAGTCTTCTATCCCAATAACATGTTTTGGGTGCCATGGCTATACTTGTAGAAGTGAAACTTTGCTATGTATTGCAATAATAAAATTATTTGCGTTCTTCATGCTTTCTTTCAATTGATATTCAATAGGATTCCTGTGGCCAAATGTGAAATTAACTTTTGTTGTACGTATACTACGTGTAAATTAATTAAATCGCCTACAGATTCTTGTACATACTCTGTACATGTCTATCTCAATTTATTTGGTGTACATTGGGACATTCATGCACGTGCACCTGCATAACGCGAGGAAAAATATTGGAGGCCTGCCATTCTTTAAATCCCACACTGGCCTGGCAGTGATCTTTATGCTACTCTCGTTTGATCCTCTGTGACGATTTTCAAACCAATGATTTGTTGTGTAGCTTTACTTTTGCCCCTCATAGACCGTCAGCCCAGAAGGTTCTGGTTAGACGAACGAGATACCAATAGCTGAATGCGGGAAAATTCAGAGAAAAATATAAATTTTGCAAATATGAAAGTCTGCCGGAGACCCGTTGTTGCGTGTAGCCTCAGGAGAGGGGTAAAGTTACTATGGGGGTCAAATGTTTGAACTGCTCTAAATCTACTGAAATATAGCTCAAATTATTCCTTAGGTAAGCAGAAGTAAAAAAGTCAATTGGGTCACATGTGTGTGGTGCTTCCTTTCCAAGATATTTGGGAAAATAGGCTAAAGGTCATTTGTTTATTCAAGAAAGGTCAACAATTGTAATACCAAAATTTCTTTGTAAAAATATTTAAAAAAATATTTAATGATACTGATTCAAAATATGCTTTTTATTTTGCATAGGGTTGGTTCCCTTTCATAGGGAGGGGTATAATGTCCCCGTCCCCATAGAGTCCTACAGGGAATTTTTTACCCCTTCCATTATAACAACAAGGAGATGCCGAAAGTGCAAAAGCATTTCATATTTGGTTTCAGTATCATTAAACATTTAAAAAAAATATTTTTACAACAAACAAATCTGGGTATTGCAACGGGTGACCTTTCTTGAATAAACAAATGACCTTTAGCCTATTTTCCAAAATATCTTGGAAAGGAAGCACCACACGCGTGTGACCCAATTGACTTTTTGGGCGAGGGTAGCCTACGGGCTACCCGCTCTATTCGCTTGGGTTTTGACCTACTTTTCAAATAGCAGTGTTGCAGAAAATATTCGTGCCATTTATATCCTCTAAAATCTACATGTATGATAGTTTATGAAATGTTGGCCAATTTTACTTCATAATGATATGTACTCATAAGAATGGCCCAGCGAAACATGAACGTACATTTACAAAAGATATTGGGTGTTTCCAAAAAGTGAGTAGAAATACAAAGCGATCACACACTCCCACCTGCTTACCGTCGGGTGAGCGGTATGCCTACAAAAACACGACGGTGTAACACTAAAATAAAAACATGAATATGAGGGCGTAACCGGCAACAGGGGGAGTGCGGCCAAGAAATCCCAAATTTAGACAAAGTCGCCATTGGCTGACACGTAAAAAATACGCCCTCTGCCCGCCACCCTCTGCCTTCCGTCTCTGTGCCCCGGCCTCTTTTTTCTTTGTAATTTTTTACAGTGATTTGGCTGGTTACCGCGACTTTCAATCGTGTTATGAGTGTCACACTGCAGCAAGTCGTGGGCGATATTATCTGCTGGCATATCAATAATAAATCAAAATCCTTTTAAAAGGAAAGGGCGATCAAGGGGAATCTCCATGTCCTTGGTATGTGAAGGTGTTAGACAGATGATTCTTTATTTTGTACTACTGAGCCCAATGAAATATTTCCTTTTATAAATCAAGGGTACGATGCTGTGGATCCCGAAATGGGCCCATTTAAAGTGAACCGAGGAGGATAACGAAGATTTCTCAATTTTCACTGATCAGTTGTAGGACCCCCTCTACCGTGAACATTTCGAAGGGTTTATTGGACCAAAAGTGCAAAAAAAACCGCAAACCAACCCTTGTTTGGACTGCCTGCTATCGTAATTTGTTCCCTATAGAAACCATTCTTAGACTTTCTGCTGTTTCGGTCGTGCACCGACAGAAACTACTAATCATCATCTATTACACAAAGAAAAGACGCGTAATTTCGGCTTATTCAATTAAGTGGCATCTATACATTGGTTAATGCACTTCCAATCTGTAAAAAAAACGGGTTTCGAAGAAAAATTGGGGCGCGTTCTTTCTTCGTTCTGAAATCCTCCCATGTCTCCTTAAGAATGTTTTCAATTTTGATGTATGAATAAAAACGTTCAAATCGTTTCACTATCCCCAAACGTTGGACTGATTTAAAAATTTCTTTATGTAGGGGGCTTAGAGAAAACATGAATGGTCGGATTCCTTATTGGATCAGTCACCTTTAATGAGGGTTCTTAATTTTTTTTGGCTGCATGTGTTAGTACTGTTATTGATTCATGACTGAAAATACGAACTCATTCTACTATTACATTTAAGACATGGTTGAAAGGTTCTTGAACTTATTTACACTTATTTTACAGTGAGGCAGTAGTTTGTATGGTGTCAAAAGTGATCTCAGTCAAGTTATGATGTAACTATGTGTGCACCCCAGCTTTTCTTGTTTACCACTTGGGTTTTTTTGCCAAATTGAAAGCAGGGGGGGGACCTTTGTCTCTCTGTGTGGTGTGTGTGTGGTGTGGGTGTTGTGTGTGTGTGTTTTTGTGTGTGCGTGTGTGTTTGTTGTGTGTGTGTGACCTTTGCCCTCCTACTTGTTTCTTTGCTCAGGTTACGTCTTTTTGGCATTTATACGGCATTTTATGGCAAATTGAACTCCAGATGACTTTTTGATTGTTTTTTGGTCACCCTGAATCCCTGATAATAAAACCCAGGGGTTTTTTTTTACCTGTATATCCAAACATCAAACTCAATAAGTCAATGTGCGTCAAAACGCATAAGTCGGACGACAGATTCACATGATTTTAGTACTGTAATTACTGTTACAGGCCCCCAAGGAATTAGCAATGATTTATTTCCACTTCTGAGCAAATAAGTCATAAATTAGCACATAATATTATAAATTAATCTAAGTAAATGATTAAAAAATATACCTGGGTTGTGTGCATACCTGTATGTGCAAAGCAATTAAATTCAACAGAAAACGCGGAGAAGTCGTCTAGAAACCTTATGAATTTCATTAGAAGGCAAGGAAAATTCCTGGATGAAGGATAGATGGGCGCCCTGCTGCATTTGCACTGTTGTGGCTCATAGGTGATGGAAATGAACTGATATAGGCGGCGTCCTACTGTATCTAAACTATCCCTTAACCAAGGGCCCCCACCCAGCACATTTATTTGGGGCCGTTTGTTGTTGTGGGTGTGTGTGGTTTTCCTTCCTGATTTCTAGGCTTCCTTCTTACTTAATGGCTAGATTTAGACTGACTCTATAGAGATGACTAGATCCTTCTAGAATTGTTTGAGAGGATATATCAAGCCCTGGTGAGAGAAGATTAGGCAGAGTATCACAACAATCATTACTCCCAAGGCGATTTTCTTAACCTCTTCTGCTCCTTGCTCCGAGTCATTAGCAGAGATCACACATCTTACTCTATCTTATCTTCCAAGTAATTAAGATAGTTTTTTCCCCCCCCCCCCCCCCCTCCACCCCCCCCATCGCCCCCCTGTCACTATCCCCCCCCCCCCCCCGCCCTGTTTTCACATCTTGCTCCAAGTTATTATAGCATAGTTTCCAAGTTGACAGTGACAGTAATCACAGTCTAGTACTAATCCTTAATCTCCCAGTATAGTGGAGCATTGTCATATAGTCTCAGCTCCATCAGTTTCGTCCGATTGTGTAGCCCGGTTCGGTTTTGTATTCCTTGGCCTCTGAGTTATCCACGGATAAACAAGCTACAGCACTAGTGGACTTTATATTTAGTCGACCTCCGAGCATCGGAGTCATTAGGAGCTGGTTTCTTCATAAGGAAGGACAATCGTCCGTTGGACCGTCCACTATTGGAAAGTGAAGTTTTACGATACGGAACGGGCTGGAATATTCGCCAGGACTCGTTGCAAGTTCGGCATCTTAAATTGTGAATCTCGCTGCATCCCGCGTCGCGGCACCCACCAGTAGTAATTTAGTATGTCATAAATTAAAAAACTTTATTATAGCTAATCTTTGATTATTGATATACTAATCGATGTTTGAAATGAGATTGATTTTTAAACACACAATTAAAATACTACTTTGTTTTAAAATTGTCATCATTCTACAGTGTATTGTCCAGTTATTCAGGAGTTTGAATCCGTAGTTTTGGAGGTGGTTGTGGTTGGCTGGGTCAAGTGAACCGTAAACAAAATTTGGGGGGCTCGTGTCGGAAATACACGTAAAAAAATACATTTAAAATTTTTGAACAAATTTTGATTGTTGTGTTAACGTTGATATCGTGCTAATAGATTGTTATTGGTGACAGAAGTGGTCATATTACACGATTGGGCGGTAATAAAACGCAGAGGAGTTTATTAAAAGATGTTACTAGGTGGGAGAAGTTTGATGTGCTCAAAAAGCCAGATTTATGATGGGCCAGTATTATGGGATGGAAGTTAAAAGCATAGATGAGAAAGCAGTTAATTAAAAAACAGTTGATAACACATCTTGTTGAAGAAGATTTGTTAGATGAGGGAGTTTGAGAACTTAGTTGAAATTCAGGATGTGTCCAGATAGTGCTTTAGAAAATGAACATTGTGGAAATGCAATCAAATAGAAAATGACAAATGGCTTTAGAACAGCAAAAAGTTTCAACAGTAAGAAAAGAAAGACAAATAGGTTAGCCATGGAAGAGAAATACAGGCAGACGAGTTAATAAAACACACTAAAACCACAGCACTAGCTTACAAATTAACCACCTTGAACAGGAAGACAACCCGAAGATAGGTTTACAAATGGCGGAAAGATGACTTTGTGCAGAAATTTGAGCCGCACAACAGAATTTATACCAAAAAAGTTAGAAAGGGCACCTCAGTCTCCTCCTCACACTCACACTCAGGTTTTAATGCCACTAGGAACATCAAAATTAGTTCCACATTTTAGGAAACAAAAGTTGACAAGTATTTTTTTGCACTTCCGAGAAATTGCCGAAGTATGAAGTTGCCTATAAGAGCAATGGACAAACATTGCTTTCAGACTGTCTTTATTTGGGAAAGCTAGAGAGAACTACTCGCCTATCAATTGATCAGTGCAGTGGTTAGTAAAGGCAGTCTATTTCTTAAGGCCTATGAATTAGTGCCTGAGGCGTATAAGTATAGGCAAAATTTCGGAAGTGCGAAAAAACTTGCAGATCCAACTCCATGGCGAGTTTGCTAGAGTTCAAGAACAAATGTTGGATATGTTGCTCACTTCCAAGGAAGTGAAGCAAGACTTCAATCAACTTTGGCAGTTGGTTTTAATTGGGCAGTTCAACATGCATTCATGCCGCGATTAAAACTCATTTGGATGAACGCGATATCACAAGATTTGAAAAATGCCAAAACATCAATAGCAGATGCTTACCCCTCACACATATTTCGTTTCAGCAATAGTGCGGGTGGGCCTAATAAGTCCAGTCAGAATACAAGTTTTAATGCAAATAGTAGCCTATACCAAGTAGATCATTCCAAGTCATGTACTATTAAAGAAGGGAACAGTCAGTCAGTTTCCTCCAGTCAGGGGGAATAATGTCCTTCTAGTACCAAACCAAAGTCCGGGAATGGATTTCACGTCATGATATAAACTTGCACCTATATTGAACCGCGTCTTTTAACACCTTTCATTTTATGTCCCTCTTTTGTTCCTCTTTCTCCTTTCCCTCCTCTTCTCCCTGTCCTCCTCCTTCTTTCTCGCTCCAAGACCCCTTTTTTTCTGTTAAAACGTACAAACACAGAGAAATGTGAGGGCTGGGGGAGGGGGGGGGGGGGGGGGGTGTGTTGTTTCTAAAGAGGGTACTCCACAAAAAAAAGAAGAGTAAACAAAAGAGGATGACAGGATAGGATTATAATATACGTACAACCGACCAAAATAGGCGAGACGGGTACCTGCGACGGACAAAGCAGCCCAAACAGCCTACCTTGTGGCAAGAGGAAAACATGTAAAAGGAAAGCATACGAAAGAAAAAAAAGAGACCGGGGGAGTATTAGTGATCAGAGCCTGTGCTTGCGGGGAGCGTGTCAAAAGCACAGAAAAGACTACGACAATGAAGGGAAAAAAGGGAACAAAACGTACAAAGAGGTCAATAAGTGAAAGAAGGAGGGACGAATGGTCGTAATGGGTTAAGACGTATAGCAGAAGAGGGATCAGCGGTAAGGCGCACAAGAAGAGAAAAAAAAAGAGCAATCAAGAAAAGAAGCTGGATAAGTCCGAGCCGTACGTTGAGGGGATGGTGTCGAGGAAAATTCCCCCTGCACGGCCCATTGTTATTTGTCTTAAAGAGAGAATATCGATAAGGGTTGCAAGGTCTGGCCCGAGCGGTGAGTGTTCATCGTGGACCTACTTAGGTGCTCTAGAGGTCCTGTCGGGCACAGGTTAGGAAGAAATTATTCCGAAGGAGAGCGACCCGCTATATTTGGTGGTTTTTTCTGTTTTCCGGTGTGTCTGACTTTTTCCGCTCTTAATTTATCGCCCGCTGGAATTTTTCTTTCGCCAGGGTGCCCCCTCGCGTGCCCTTCATCTACGTGGTGTAGTACTGTTCAATCCGGTTTGTTCTTTGGTCATTTTGTTGTAACGATAGTTGGATGTCCGCGAGGGGGAACATCGTAGTGTGACGAGAGGGGGGAGGTAAAAGGGTGGGAAATAAGCGGGGGGAAACAAGGAAACAGGAAACGGAACAAAACGTAGGGGGTATCCCAGTAGAAACGGTTTGATCGATAGGGGGCGATCACGGGACTGGGTAACGAGGGCGAAGGTAAGAGAAAAACATAAAGAGTGAGTGAAAAGAAAAGGAAGAACAGAAGGAGAACCAGAGGAAAGACGCGGAGCGAGGAGGAGGTCGGAGGACGAAAAGGAGGAAGGTAGTGAGGTGGGCAAGACCACAGTTGGGTGAGGAAAGTCAGGCGTAATCAGTGCGCGTGGCGGAGTCGGGGGAGAACGAAACACGATGAAACAAGATTAAGCATAAAGAAAAGTTGTGACGTCGTGAGCGAGACGATTACGGTAGGGAAGGTGTAAAAAGACTAGTGTTGTCGAAGAACGACGGAAAAGGGGGAGGTATGGAGGAGGTAAGGAGAAAAGCTAAGACAAACAGGTTTCATCAGGAGTATACCTCGACGAAACTGGGGGAATAGAATAAAAGAGCAGTAAGAAATAGAGAAGAAGGCAGTGAATACGGTTATTAGTAAGGTACAAAGGATATGCAACGGCCCTGGGGAGAAGGCTGGACAGAGAGAGGAGTCTAAGGAGTTGTAGAATAAATCAGGACCCGTAGGCACGAAAAAGTAGAAGAAGCAAAAATCGGTATATTGGGGGCGGGCGGTAACGAAGACACTGTCGCGACGGTACAATAGAATGTGATGGAGGGAGGGGTAGTAGAAGATGATGTACAAAGGCAAACGACATGCCCAGACGAGGCGGCAAAAGGACAGCACGAGGGGGACGGAAGAGAAGTAAAAATGGCGCTGAACGGGGGGGGAGTGAAAGCAGGGACCTAAAAAATGCAACTGGGAAGAGGATGGATGACAGAATCAGGAGTGCGAGATCGAGTGAAGAGGAGACACGGAGGTATAAGAATGGCAGGCAGGGAATGTCAAAATGTCAAGTGGGGGGGGCGGGAACGAGAGATGGAAGGGGATGAGAGGGAACGGAAAAAAAAAATAAGATAATAGGGCCTATACGATACAGAAAAAGAACTAATAGGAAGCGTATAATGAGGGACGGGACGATAAAAGAGGGGTAAGGGTTACGGTCAAGGAGGAGTGATACGGGGTGAGTAAACTTTAGTAAAGGAGTGTATTAATACAACGAAGTGAGTAATTGAGCTGGGAAGAGTGAGCAAGAGTGATAATTAGGGGTAAAAAGTTGATTAAGGGGGAGAGGGCAACTCAAAAGTGATATAAGAGGAATTTGGGGGTGTTGAGGTACAAGAAAGTAAGAGATCAAGAGAATATCACAGGAGAGGACCAAAAAGGAATGGGTGTTACCAAGGGCGAACCGGGAGGATTAGGACGGAGGATGGTGGATGGGGCAGGAAAACTACAAGGGGCTGTGGCCACCAAGTTAGCGATCGAAAGTGTAGAGATGCAAGTGGAAAGTCCTGGGTAGTGAACGCTAAGAGGGAGGAGGAGAAGGAATAGACGTACCATTGAGAAAGTTGGTAATGACCACAACTGCGAAAGAGAAGGGATGTCTAGTACTTTCAAGGATCGGTAGCCGAAGAATGGATGAAGAAAAAAGCGACTTAGATACGCCATGGATAGGAATAGCGAATGAGCTAGGAAGCAAACAGAAGTAATCGAAGGGAAAAAAACAAGGGCAAAGCGTTGGCAGCAGGAAAAGGTCAAAGAGTGTTGGAACAAAACACAAGGAAACAAGCAGAGGATGGCGGGAGAGTAGAAAGAAGGGAGAGAATGAATAGGAAATCATAGACAAGAGGGAAGTGATGTCAGTCGGAGCGAGTCTGCCATGTCGCGATAGAAGTAGGGATGGAGTGGGTAATGATCAGATCTAGCGATATGATCGTAGCTGCCACAATACCGCAGAATGAGTCACCCATGAACGAAGGAGAGTCATCTAAGGGGGAGAAGCCGAACCAAGGACTCCAAAGATTGTGCGTATGGAAGGTGGGTCTATTAAGAAGGTAGCTTAATACAAAAAGCAAACGTGGAGTAAGGTGGTTGAAAACGGGACACAAGAGTGCAATGGGGAGAGTGAAACTACAGCGAAAGAT
Source organism: Ophioderma brevispina (assembly GCA_023653785.1). NCBI lineage: Eukaryota > Metazoa > Echinodermata > Ophiuroidea > Amphilepidida > Ophiodermatidae > Ophioderma > Ophioderma brevispina. Next base: position 26,971 of record JAMKCH010036230.1, read on the forward strand.
GGCATATGCTAAGATAGGGGGATGCTTGACTCTAAAGGGGTGGAACCTGACTGTGTTCGAAAAAGTGGGAGGGAATAAAGGAAGAGGGGCGAAGAAGAGGAAGGACCATGATGTTTTACAGATACCTAGTATGATATAAGGCTAGGAGAGCAATGATGTCACGAGGAGGAGTAGAAAAAGAAGGACAGAAGGGGGATATTGCAAAGGGAATAAAGTAGAAGGAAAAGTGGGGAGTCCGCTCCCTAGGCCGTGGAATACGTTCCCAATAAGGTGGTGGGGAGGGCGCTGTAGAGGGGAGTGTAAAAGGTAAAGGGTAGTATCCTGTTCGGAAGTCTGGTGGAGTAGCCGTTATATTTTATCGTAGCCAAGAACGACAGACGTTTCCATTTAAGGGAGTCAGCGGTGTACGAAAGATATGAGGAAAACTGGGACGCGTTTGCTGTCTTCCCTGCGGTGAAGGAATCAAGACTGTGCGTAACTCCTGAACGCACTTCCCATAGTTAATGTGTGAGAAACCAATGGTATCGGCGCCTGCTGGATATAGTTGTAGAGAGATTGTTCTCACCACACTTTTTGTTCTATAAAAGTACCCGAGGAGGGTGGTATTCTTCTTGGGTTTTAGGGAACCGGGTGTATATGAAGTCTAGGATTTTAGGTCCAATATCCAAGCGCGGAGAAGTAGCCGAGTTCGAGTTTAGGAGGCTTCGAGGTAAGATCCCGAAGCGGCGTGGTATTAAAGAGGGGAACTTAAAAAAGTGCGGCGCAGCAAAGGAGGAAAAGAGGAGAGAAGTAAGAAAAAGAAACCAGAGGACATATTGAGGGCCCCTCACCCAGCGCCCGACAAGGAGGAATGTTTTTTTCCGCACGGCGGAAGAGAAAGGAGGAAATATGAGCTGGTAAAAATTACAGCAACCACCGGTTGGAAATTTAAGTCGATTAAAGCAACGGAATGACTCGAGCTCCGGACCCCTGTGCCCGAAGGGACGTCCCACGTGAGGCCATACTATTCATATCTTCAGCGTCCTCAGGCGGAAAAGAGAAAAAATCTGAGTCGCTTGTCTCTCAATTTACCCGCGCGCTTATTCATGTGACCTGAAACAAGGAGTAGAAATGACATCAAGCAGTGGGGGGGCTATGCTTCTGTCTCGGGGCATGTTGCCTATGGGCCGAATTCAATATTATCCATTCACGCGGCACCTCGAGAAGTATGTCACTAGGCCTAAATTCCTTGCCCAAAACTTAGACACCGCGAAGGGCAACCTTACTGGATGAGCGTAAGATCCTACAGCAAACTTTAGATATTTACGAGGACACGTTCATGAACACATTAATGAACCATATCAACTTCCCCTCTTCAGGGGAGACAGGTTTCCCAAAACAAGAGTCAGAGAGGCATTGATCAGTCCATATTAGGGATAATTGATGATTATCCCTATATAACACTTTTAGTTCTGTGACAGGGAGCAAATTATCCTGGGCATCAAGGGGGACAGGATGATAGTGGACGAAGCGGGAGGAGGAGGGACAGCGTCGAGAGAATCGCAATAAACCACTGATGCAGAAGGACAAATCGCGTAAAATTGGAGACAAACAGAACAAGAAAGAGGAGAAAGTAGGCAAAGACGGTGGCGTAGAAAGTGACATACGGGCGAGAAAGAGACGTTAGAACGACCGGGGATTGGCCCAAGGGGATAGAGAAAAGGGATAGCCTGACATGAATTGGTGGGAGTGGGGAGGTTGAATGCAAGAAGAGATTGGGGTGGGTTGAGGGTATAGCAGAACGGTCGGCCCGCGATACACGAGGAGGAATGGAAGAAAGGGAATATAGATAGGCCGTTAAATACTTAGGCCATAATTCCATAGGCAAGAGGAGTCAAAGTGAGGAGGAGAGACCAGCTTTACCTTCATTCCCATTCGCTATTCCTAGGGGGAAGGCAAACAGTCTACGGCTAACGAGGAAAAGTAGGAAGGAAGAAAGGTATTAATATAGCTTATTAACGATTGATATAATCACCAGTTGTCCTCCCAGAGTGTGGTAACACCTCTTTAGTAGGTGGGTGTGTTGCCGAGTTCGTGTTCTGCTCGGTATTATGCGTAATCCTCCACAAGGAGTTGGAGCTTCGGAGACTGGAGCAGGTCCGGAAGAGGGCTATATACGAGAGAGAAGGACTGGAGCGTTCGGACAGATCAGTAGAAAAAATGGATAAGTATAGAGTGCATTCTAAGAGCAACGCAAGACAGGTGATGCGACAGAGAGGTAACGGCGGAAGAGTGGAGAGAGAAGGGTGGGGGGGTTGAGGCTAGGAATAGAGACTCGAGCGGGAAAATCCCCCGACATTCGCGTCTGGGTTTTCGCCATGTAGATAGTGGATTTTTGGCAAACTGTAGGAGAACGGTCGGCGGGGAGTCGACCGCAGTGTGTTTCCAAAGGTGTATATCACAGGGAGGTCATCAGCATTGCCATGATAGTCCCATGGGCAAGGACATTTAGGAGTCAAGAGACACATGATAGGATTTTGAACCCTTTTGGTGGCCTGTACTTCGAAAGGATGTTTCTGAGATCTTGTCATACTTGTCAAGTTGTGGGCAACCCTAATCAAAAATCTCGCCCTCTTATCTGAAACCGATACCGGCATTCGGAGAGCATTTAGTAGGGTCATAGTTTGACTGTGTAGACCTCCCCTAGGACTAAGCGGTAATCAGTACTACTTACTACCTGTGTGCCTCTACTAGGTTTCCCTGAAGCCATAACCTTTAGGAACATTAAGGCTAAAACTGTAGAGAAGGCTTTGACCAAGTTTTTCAACTCTTGTAGGCCCTACCTAGGTCAATTCAGTCAGTCAGTCAGAATCAGGGGGGTCCAATTTATTTGTACATCTGGCCTATTTCACAAGTGGCTTATGAGTAGGATATAACAGTATCCTTCCCGTGCTTACCATGCCATGACCATGCAATGCCGACTCCACTCCCAAGGAGCCTTTGAAAGATTCCACCAAACTCTAAAGGATATGATTAGGACTTTTGTTTGGAATTTGAGAAGGTCTGGTGATTGAGGGAGTTCACTTGTTTCGTGTTGCTGCAAGGGAGGCAGTTCAGGAAACCCTAAGGTTTCCGTCCCCGTTTGAGTTAGTTTTTGGGCGAACATTGCGCGGTCCCTTGAAATTCCTAAAGGAGAAATGGCTGAATGATGAACCTGACACCAACCTTTGGTACTATGTTTCCAAATTCAAGTTTAGGCCAATAGGGCCAATGAAATTGCCAGGGCGGAATTTGAAGCAATGCCCAGACCAACATTAAGAGTGGTACGATCAAGAGCCAAGATTAGGTCGTTAGTAGGCAGTAAACCAAGTGTCGCTTTGTTTCCAACCCGTGGACAAAAACCCACTGCAGGCCAGATGCCATGGTCCCTAGACAGTAAGTCCCACGTAAATAAGTTGACTACAATAGTCAAAACGCCAGATAGTCGTAAATTAGGCAATTGTTGCCCTGTAAATATGTTGGAAAGAGTTGTAAGGTAGAAATGATATGTCCGTGCAAACCATGTGCTCTGTAAGTCTTAGCTGATGACAGTGCACATGATGAAAAGCATGAATCTGAATTTGTAAATAATGCAAACACTGAGACAGCAGCAAGACTATCCAATCAAAATTGCAAAATCAGATGTCTTAAGGATTTTGATACAAAACTAGGCCACCTTTCAGATAATCAACATTGCTAAATCAAGCAGTGATTCATGAGTTTGAGATATTTTTCCTGATGTCCTAGTATAACCACTGATCTTATCATGATTTTGATGGGGTGAAGTTGTTCACGCAATAAAACAGCACCCTTACATAAATCCTATAAAGAAGGAACATCTCAACAAAGATATAGAGTACAATGTTGAAAATCAAATCATGAAGCAAGCACAAGTGAATGGAGTTCCCCCATGTATGGTTGGTTCAAAACCTGAATGGTTTCTAGTTTGTGACAGACTTCAGAAGGGGTAAATCATGTTCAACAAATACTGATTCATTTCCATACCGTCGTATTGTGACTGCATTGACAAAATTGGAAATGCAAAGTACGTCAGCAAGTTTGATCTTTTAAAGGGTTATTGGCAGGGTCCCCTTACGCTGATCGTGCGAAAGAAATTTCAGCTTTTGAACGCACCTGATGGGCTTTTTCATATCAATTTATGGCCTTTTCGGTATGAAAAAACGCACCGGCAACCTTCCCAAGATTGGTGAATCACATAGTTGCTGACATAGAAGGCGTGAAAGCCTATGTTGATGATTGATTGTAATACAGTCCCGCGTCTGGGAACAACACATTGGGCAACTCCATTCACTTGGTTATCAGTCCAGAAGTTGTCCTGAAAACAAATTGACGTCATTTGGTCAAGAGTGAGTTTTGCCATGCAATTGTCACTCTATTTTCGGAGTGCCATGTAGTAGTCAGGCAATGTCCACTTGTTAAAGCTAAAGTTGAAGCAATTGAGAAGTTTCCCACAAACCTATAACAGGAAATAACTTCAGAGATTCTTAGGAATGGCTGGATATTACAGGAAATTTTGTCCAACTTTTCAGAATTTCCAGTCCTTTTGACAAATTTGCTGCCCAAAATGTCAAATTTTGTTTGTCCCATGAATGTTAAAATATTTTCCAGAAAATCAAGCCATACTGATTAGTGAACCAGTTCGATTGCACAGACTTTTCAGAACCAATTCCAGTTGGCCATAGATGCAGTGATATAGGGTTGTGGTGGAGTTCTGATGCAAGAGAGACGGGATAGAACACCCTATTTCGTATTTCTTTCTCCAAGAAAAGTTTAACAAGCACCAAAAAAATTACTACTCCAATTAAAAGAGTTCTTGCGCTGATTTTTGGGCATTAGGGGCATTTCGAGTTATTTGTTTGGCACCACAGTGCACCCAGTGCTTGGTTTCACTGATCACAACCCCCTCACCCTCATCCCACACCTTCATCCCATGATGAAAGACAAGAATCATAGCTAGAGTGAGGTGGGAGTTTTGACCTTGCAAGAGTACAACCTAGACATCAAGCAACAGGCACATCAAAGCAAAGATAATGTGATGGCTGATGCCTTATCGAGAATTGTGTAGTTTCAGAATACAAGCCAAAAGCTTTTAAAAAGGAAAGTCACCTTGTGAAATAAGTTATGTATAGGAAGTTTAGAAATTAGAGGCCTTAATAGGTTACGAAGTTTTGTTTTCAATCAAACTTTCTTTCTTTAAGGGGAGGGGTGTTACAGGCCCCAATAATTAGCAATGATTAAGTATAAAATTAGCAACATACAATATTATCATTAATCTAAGTAACATGATTATAAAATATACCTGGGTGTTTGCATAACTGGTATGTGCAAAGCAATTAGAATTCACAGAAAACGGAGAAGCGTCGTAGAACCTTAGTGATTTCATTAGAAGCAAGGGAAAATTCTGATGAAAGGATAGATGGCGCCCTGCTGCATTGAACTGTTGTGCTCACAGGTGATGGACATGAACTGATATAGGCGTCGCCCTACTGTATCTCCGTCATATATGCTGTGTGCTGAGGGTTTGGAAAAAAAAATTGACTTATGATGTCATGGCTAGATTTAGCACATGACTCATATAGAGAGGACTAGATCCGTCTAGAATTGTTTGAGAGGATATAAAGCCCTGGTGAGAGAAGATGATTCAAGTAATCACAACATCATTACTCAAGGAGAGTTTCCTTCTAAATAACATCTTGCTCCAAGTCATTAGCAGCGTATCACACACAACTATCTTACCTCCAAGTAATTAGGAGAGTTTCTTGAACATCTTGCCGCAGTTATTACAAGTTTCCAATTGACAGGGGACAGTAATCACAGTCTATACTAATCTCCCATAAGTGGACATTGTCATAGTAGTCTCAGCTCCACCAGTTTCGTCCGATTGTGTAGCGGGGTTCGGTTTTGTATTCCGTGGCCGCTGAGTTATCCAGGATAACCAATCTACAAGCCCCCACTTTTGGACTTTTTATATTTAGTCCGGACCTCCGATCATCGGGAGTCATTAGGAGCTGGTTTTCTTTCCTTTCCTCAGTAAGACAAGATAAGTCGTCCGTGGACACGTCCACTATTGGAAATTGAAGTTTTACACTGGAATGTTCGCCAGGACTCTTTGCTAGTTCGGCATCTTAATTGTAGTCTTGCTGCCGGGGCCGCGTCCGCGGCAACACACCAGGTAGTAAGGTTAGTAGTTCATAAATTATAAACAAACCTTTATAATACGATAAAGTCTTTGATTATTGATTCCTAATCGATGTTTGAATGAGATTGAATTAACACACAATTAAAATAATACTTATTGTTTTAAAATTTGTAATCAGTTTCACAGTGTATGTCTAGTTATTCATGATGGGGGTTGGATCCGTTTTGAGTGGTTTTGTCCTGGTCAAGTGGAACCGTGAGGACAGTAGTAAACTAAGTGCATTTCCTTTTCCCCGTGTTGTGACCTTTACCTTGATGCGTGTGACCATTGATCTCATTTTTTTTGGTAGTATAAATAGATTGGCAATTGCCCACTTCTTAAAAATGTGATATTTCCGATTCAATACGGTGGAAGATGACAGGTAAGATGGCATGAAGTAACGAATGTTCTAAGTTTTTATATGAATTGAAATAGTGCAATGGCGTGGATGAACATTGTTGAAGACATTTTGAAAAATATAAGTCTTTGGGTGGCAGAAGTAAAATTCAAGAAAATAAAATGAAGTCATTGGATGACAATGTTGCTGAACGTGGGAGCTTTACATTTTGGGAAGGGCTTTATGATATTTAAAACAAAATGTTATTGATCACGTTGGTACGTGTGCCGAATCCTGTAAAATACTTGACGTCCGTCGGCATGCAAAATATCCGGAATTGCTTCTTCCAGTTCTGCTGGTGAGTCTGCAGTGGTCAATCTTGAGATGGGTAAGTATAGCGTCGATTGTTTTCCCGAATAAGGTGTAGTATGTTCTATGTTGATTGGTCACATTTTTTCTAAATGTAAGAGGGATATGAAGCCCCTATTCACTCTGTGTTAAATATTTACGTTCATGTATGCCTCGGCTAAGTATGTGCAAAAAGTCACATAAGTCAACTTGCAAAAACTCCCACAAAATGTCATCTTATTTATCCCTTCCCATACCTTTTACATGGATATTTCCCCTTGACTCGCCCTTTCCTTTTTAAAGGAATTTTTATTTACTCCTGCTTACCTAAGGATTAATTTGAGCTATATTACATTAGATTTAGAGCTGTTCAAACATTTGACCCGCATAGTAACTTTACCCCTCTCCTGGGGCTACACGCAACAACGGGTCCCCGGCAGACTTTCATATTTGCAAAAGTTATATTTTTCTCTGAATTTTCCCGTGTTCAGATATTGGTATCTCGTTCGTTTGATCAAACCCTTCTGGGCTGATGCTCTATCATACATTAGAGCTTATACCTCCATGCAATTGGTATGGCGGACATATGGGGTTGTATCGACTATAGTTTTTGCATTTTTATCTCGGGTGCATTTGTATGGGAAATTTATCATTCATTCCGTATTAGCGGTTTCATGTATTAGGATTAGTTTTATGTCATGTTTCAATATCAATATTGTGCCAGCCATTTTTATTTTCGGGAGGCTTTTTCCTGTAATGTAATTTGGTTTGCGCAATTTTAGGAACTATTGCTATATATTTATAAGGAACCTGAGCCTCCACAAGAACACCATTCCTGCTTTGATTAATTTTTCTTTTCAGGTTCGAGGGGTCGTAACGTTTACATCGTACTGGCGAGATCGTCAATCGGCTCCTTGCCGGCGTGACTGTGTTGTGGAGCGATCGGGGGTTGAGGACGCTTACCAAACCTTTGTAATGGTCTGCAGATACCCAAACTGTATTTTCTGTTCTTGGTACTTCCACTTTTCGCTTGTGCAGTATGTATATCGCAGTCTCACGTAATGAGCAATTGTCATGGACATGTGTGTTGTTCTTCTCGCTGGTCAAGTTTGGCAGGGGACAGTCATTTCCAGTCTGAATATGATTAGGTCTCAAATGCAACAGAATTGAAACAGGTGCATATTCGAACATAAATGCACCAGTAAGTTAAATCATCTTCAGTAAAGCTCAGCAAGAAAATGCAACATAATTTAAATGGATTTGAAAATGTCTAATGCATCGTCTATATACAACGTTTTTCATGAAGGCCAGTCTAGGTCAACCTCATCTCTTCAGAACATTATGCTAAGTAAATGCAGCTGATCTTAAATTCAAAACGTCGGTAAGTAAAGCAGTGTTACGTCGAATGCAAGGTCTTAAACAATGGCTGTAATGTGTTGGTCTTTGTAAATGCATAACAATATGTTCATTTAAGGCATAGCCTAAGATATGTTGGTAATTTTATATAATTATCCAATTGTGCGTCCTTGGTATTGATTGTTTGAGATTTTTCCAAATTTTCGGGTTTGATTTAAAGAGGCTCTGCGCACATTCCGATATATTGCGCCCCTCAGTTTTCTCAAAATTTTGTTTTCTGCATGTTTGTAAGCGTTTATGCATGAGCCCTCACTGGCTATTAATGCCCAAGTAAAACCATTTTTGGGTAAACAGAACGGCTTTTATTTAATGAGCGGCCTCATTATTCAGCAGACATCGGAAACTGCGTTATTTCCACGGAGCCACCTTGTCTGTCCTGTCGGGAACCCTTCTTTTTAATATCAGTGTGCTCGCGTCTATGATTGTTTTGCAATTGCCACGTTTTGTTGTTAGAGTTACAGCAATGTTAAAAGTAAGCCTCAGGGTACTGGTTATCTTGACCTCTTCAATGCCCCATTTTGGGCCATGTTAATTTTTATGGGTTTTTTTTGTTTGTTAAAATGTCCAGTGCCGCTTACAATCTTAAGTTTACATTTCCTTGTAATTTATGCGCTTATTCTCTAATCTGGCATTATGAAGTGTCGTGATTTGTATGTTATTGTCAAGTGTACTCTGGTCGATGTAGTCGTGTCATTCTTTTGTTCATACGCTCAGTCTTTAATGTTTATTTTATCGCTCCTCTTCCAAACTCTCAAATGGGGAGGGGGAGGGGGTTTGGTCAAAATGTTGATTCAAAATTTTGTGTGGCGGAAAATGTAAACATTTTGGCAAAAAGTTTATACAAATTGTATTAGTTTTCATCTTTCCTGGATTAAGGGCCCATATAAATTGTAATATAGGTTTTATTTACGTGACATTTAGGCCAACATTTGCTGGCAAGAGGGGTCCTTCTTCAGCTCATTAAATATGCATACATTTGTGATAGGCCCATTGCTCTAAATTGTTAGGCAAAAATAATTATTGTACTTAGTCATGTTTATATCGAGGAACCAATGTTCTCTTGTTTGAAATCCCGGGTTGAAATCCTGTGTTGCAAATCTGCGATTTCTGCTTCGAATCGCATACTGGCAAGGATTTAGCACCTTTGTTGTGCTTGTGGTGTGCGCGCACTTGCAGCGTCCGGAGGGATGCGTCCGGTGGGATGCTGCTTGAGATGATGCCTACGTCTGGGATGGCCGGACTGTTGCAGGTTCTGATGGTTACACACCACTAACTCACTTATACACAGTAGTCTATGGGGGAAAATGGCAACTATGATCATGTTTCTTTCACATTTAAAACTCTCACAGAGGAAATACAACAACATCACCCCAAAGTACAAGCTGAAATCACCAAATAACCAAAATTTGAACATATGATGACCGGAAAAATTTTTAGTTACGAATCACCAAACTTGCCCGATGTCAGACCGGCAACCAAGATTCTCTATAGTCGCAAAAGCTAGTAATTTACAAATCGATGTGAAATTGATGAGCGCGGAGTAATTTCCTCAAATTCACTGTCCAAATGCCGCTTAGTTGGAGAAATATACCAGTCTACCATGTCAATCATGAAATTTCATCACTTTCTTAATATAACTAGTGCATTTTCAGACATTTTAAAGCACTTTTTCCAGATGCCATGCAAGAAAGGAGTCCACCCAAGATTTTTGATCCTTACGGCAGCCAGGTTAGTGGTGTATAACCTGATGCGAGTCTGTGAGGTACGAAGGGATTTCACATACTCGCAGGAACCTGGGCATTATCTTGTTGGATGTCTGATTGAAATAAGCCAACGTCCGGGATGGCCGGACTGTTCCAGGTTATGATTCGAGTCTGCGAGTATTTCACATACTCGGATTAACCTGGACTTAATCTTGTTGGATGTCATTGTTATTTGGTTCCTCCATCTGTACGAATGCTTGCTTGGATTAAATTATCCTACGCACAACTGATGCGTCAATGCCAGTTTGGTGTCCTCTCCATTCTTTTCGTGTGGAGCTAAAATAGAAAAGAAGAGCATAAACATTCAATCATTCATGTTTGACCTCCCCAATCACTATGAGGCAAGACATGCTAATCTACCAAGGGCCGAGTTCAGTAGCCTTGGATGTGCACCTATTAACAACAGCTGACCATGCATGTTCTGGGTATCATAAATCAAGCACTAAGAAACAGGTTGTATTTGCTAAGTGAATGAAAACATAATAGCTTTGTGCTTACTCTACCAGAACAAACTACACTGTATACCAAAACTCACTTGTATGAGGGGGGTACATATGGAACTCTTGCCAAAATGGATACCGAATCTGTGTTTGAAAGTTCAATATGCAACGGCTTTTGAAGTCAATGTATTCAAAATCATCATGATATTACTAAGATTTATTAAATGAAGGTTTAAGAGGTGATTTTGTAATGTCACTGACACCAAGGCTGCCGTAGAAAATGCATTCCATAAATTTCCGTTTGGAAAATTCCAAATGCCCTGCCCAAAGAAGTTTGGTTCATTCTTCATGTAAGACATCATGGAATTAGCCTAACATGAAATCTTCTATAAGAGGATCAAAGGATTACAACTATTGTACAGCTTTATTCCGTGAAAGAATTTTTACTCTAGTATAACTCATGAATATCTTGCACCAAGGACACACCAGAAGTTTGCCCAAGTTAGTGGAGGAGCTAGGACTCAGGTCAAACATCATCGTTTACCCCTCACTACAGAAAAGGTTTGACCCTTATCTCCTTAAGTAAACATTTAACATAATCAAAACTATACTTTTAGGATTCCTCTTACCTCAGGCAATAACTTGCAAGTATTTAAATTATAATCAGATTAACTTTTAATGTTGACCCCTGTACAAATTGAGATTGACCTTTATTACCATTTTAGCCATTTTTACCCTATAACTCCAAAACCAATGGTCGTAGGTTGTACAAACTATACATTTTGGAATCCTTATGATTAGATGGACAATATGGCATACATTTCAACATGATTGGGGCATTTTAAAAGTCTGACCCCTGTGTAAACTTAAATTGGCCCCTATTGAAAAAGTGATACCACAATTTGAGAGTACTACTTACCTAGCATTGATGTAGAGGGTCCATACTAACTACCAAAGGTGTCGAACCTTTTCTGTAGTGGGAGGTAAACGAATTCCTTAAATAGGCCCCTATGATATCCTGCTCCTCCTCTAAGTACACGCATCGCGCATGTCATAATTTGTACTGGCTTGATATTCTTATATTTAGCACGAGAAGTCAGGTGAGTTGATGCGGCGGTCCGGTAAGTATTTCCTACGGTGTAATCTGTGTCACAGACTGCGAAAGATATTATCTAAATTAGTACTGCGCGAGAGAGATTAACATTATCAGTCCGTCATAGCGAATGTATGCAAATGAAACTAAATCTCAAATATCTCCGGAAAACGAAGGCGGTCTATGGAGATGTTTGCATCAGACGGTCCGTTACTATGTTTTGTTGGAATATGTATCGTAATTGGGGTCTGAACTTAAAGGTCAAAAAGCTTGGCCCTTGGCTAAATCTCAAATTACATTCATTCTCATTTTGCTGAATTTCAATACAATTTGTGTTGCATTAGATCGAAGTCCTAATCAGTGGTTTAGTTTTGACATCGTCTTTAGTGCTTTTGACGGCAAAACCACACATGACATCGTTCCATCATAACGTTTTGCTGGTTCCGGTGTGAAAGTAACAATAGTTCGCCTGGCGACAAAGTCCATAGACGACAACGGAATAAAGCGTGAAACTAATGTTGCGTGAAGAGTCAACTGAATTAAGTGCCCTATTCTTTACCATTCTAGCCGGACTGTGAATACGGCGGACTATAATTACTTCTACACCGGTATTCCGTATTTTCTATTCACTTCACATGGGCTATCGGAACCTCGTGTTACAGCGCATTGCTCTTTCCCGGGTATCCCCTGATTGTCATGCACGACCCCGTGCAGTAATTGCTTGGAATAGATCACATATGACATGCATTATGCATGGTGTGACGGCGTAATTAGCACGTGCCGAAAAGTGGGCGATTGTATTATTAGTGGTGCCCATGGCAAACCTAGATTCTTATAATACTGTTTAGTGCCGGTTAACGTTTGTTAGTGCATAGAATTTAAATTAGGAACAGACGTACTACTTGTAATACAAGCAACGTAGAAAATACTATAATGGATGAGCTACTGAAAGGACTCTTCACAACAATACGTTATTCTGTACTGTGCAAGTTATTTTATTTTGTTTTTCACATACACATGAACGATTACCTTATTGTTATATGATTATCGAAATTAGAATTAGCTGATTACATTACATTATGCAAAGAATCTCATAATACATTTCACTCTGTTTCCTGTTTGTTTTTTTAACACTTATCCGGACTTTTAGCCCAGATTCACTTCAGTGGTTTTAGCGCAGTGAAGTTGAAACATTGCTCAAAGCTAGCGAGACAGCAATTCTGATTGGAGCCTGATCTAGATTTCTAGCCAGAGTGTCTCACCTCGAGGCCGTTTTTTCAATGAAACTGCAACCCTATATCAGCTCGTCTGTCCACACAAGTTGTCGAAGGAAGGTCAGTAATTGCCAATCTTTATCCATAAAGTTCTTGGTGTGTGAGGTCCAAGAATTTGCCTAGCACCGGTCCCGAGAAAGGGTTAAAGGACAGAGATATATACCGGTAGGGATTGTTGTACTTTGTGAAGAATTATTGTAAGAATGTTGTTATTGATATATTGCCCAAATGCGATTTTTTGGCCAAAATTCTTACTTGCTATTAAGACACAAAGGCTTTATCAATCTGTAATATCCGTTATTGACTCCCATCACTTTTAATATGTCCATCATCTCTACTATTGCACCAAAATCATTTTTACTCATGTGATAAACTATACATAAATGGTTTTTGCACAGACTACTATAACCCCGTGAGGATGGTATTCGAATGGGAGATAAACGAGGCAGGTGTGAAAATACTCATTGTCCGGCATGTATCATAGTCCGGGCTCCATATAATAGACGACAACGGAATAAGCGTGAACTAATGTTGCCTGGAAGAGTCATCTGAATGATTGCCCTATTGTCCACCGTTGTTCCCGGACTGTGAGCCCAGAGGACCGTATCTCCTGCCACATCGTGTTTTATCCAGGGTTGGTCCTAATAAATGATGGACCTTTTCCTTTCAAAAAATAAGTGAAAGTTTAATGTAACGGGTGAGAAGTCCTCAGGATTGGCTGGAACGGCCCATCCATGTGAGGGATTTTCGCACCCATTACAGCACATTTCTAGATTATGTTGGAAGGAAAAAGATCCACTCATGTAGGACTAACCATGGTTTAACCCTGGGTCTAAAGTTAGTCACATTACATGGAATACCAGCCTAAGATTCGAGAGATGTGCAAGCTAAACGGACACCGTCACATTACAGCAATACATTAAAATACAAAATTCCTTTACAAAAAACTGCAGGTTAGATCGGCAACTTGTAGTCAGCACTAGAACAGTTATACACCAAGGAATACATAATGTCATCTACTGTCTGTTCAATTAAATTAGATGCCAGTTTTATGATTTATTTCCAAAAAAATATAGTATTCGAAAAATATCATGAAAGAAAAGTTGTTATCCTCATTGGACCCAACAAGATCATTGGGTTCCAAGTTGAAAAACATATTTTTGATCTTTGTCTTTTTATTCAATACAATTATTTTGATTGCAAACGACAAAAAAACGGGGTCCAGGTAAATATGCTTTTGACTCTGAAACTTTTATGGCAGACCCATTCACGAAATAGGGGCGCTTCAAAGCATGGTACAAACAAATATTGATTCGTGGACCTTGCTTGATTTCAAGTGTTTGCGCGTGCATTATACATGAATCGTTGAAATACTTATAAAGAAAGATCTTGCCTGTGTATTCAATTGGTTACGAACAAACGAAAAAATTAGTTCTCCTGTAATGCTGTCCATTCAAGTTAATGCCGTTTGGAACTTTGGATACCTCGTGTTTATAAATTCACTGCAAATAACAAACGGTTAGGATTTGATTCTGTTGAACAAAGTGGCATTATTCATTTCACACCAGTCAAAGGTGGCAAGGACAATAGGCCTATTGATCGTGAATCATCTTTTCTCGCGACAACTTTTTACTCCTACTACTAAGGTGGAGTCATGGAACCTGCACAAAGCGCAATTACTAATGGTACTAAACCCTTATCCGTTCATTTTCAAACGAAAACGAGGGTTGAAATACCCAAATTCAATAGATGTGGAAGCGTTTAAAATGTCCCATTCCTTTATGTCATGTAAACAAAATTGTCTTAGGTCCAAATATATCCAACAACTTCTTTTCGTGATTTATTTTGAAAACGTATATTTTTGGAAATAATTAATAAAAAAAATGGACATCTAAGTTTAAGTGAACAGACAATAGAAGGGCTACTATACCGTGTTGTTCAAAAAGTACATTCCTCCCCCTTAAAACCATTTTAGGAATTTTAAATTAAACTTGACCCAATAATTTGATATTAATTGTGAGTAGCTATTATTTCAAATTAAATGGAATGTCAAATCCCAATTTATTTAAAGTTTTCATCTCCTTGATGGTCTCGATAACCTTCGAAACACACTCTACCAGTTTCCGTCAACCATGGCGCGAGATTTAGTCCGGAAAGGTTGTGTCTTTCAATGTATTTGCTGTTGGTACACCATTAAGACCATCGTCAGTTTTTCCTAAAAGGCTTACTAATCTCCGTATTGGTTGACATTCCTTCACTCGTAGCAAGTCCTCTCATCGGTTCCAAGTTGTCATTTTTGTTTTTTTTCTTGGGCGCCATCATTAAATCCGAGGTTTGCGGACCTTTAAATTCGTCAAAAAATGTCAAAATCTGCTAAAAAACCTACGATAAAAAAATACGATAATTTTTTAAAGCTTTCACGCTGTAGAGTATTGGGGTATGGGCCATTGCCCTTCTGCGCTTGTCGATTCGTAATCCGAGCACGGGTGAGGAGAAGCAAAACCAAGGCGTAAATTCATAATTAAATTATTAAATCATTAACATATCTTTGCCCAGCGAGTAATCATTACTGTAGAATTTTGGAAAACTCTATGTCCGAACACGTAAAAGTGAAAGTATAGTGCATATTACAACATGTTCCGAATGTCTCCCGTGTGTATTTATTAATGTTGGTTTCGTTATATAAGAAGTTAAAGTACATCGTTATGCGTTCAGCTTTACTGCCCAAGTCTGCCCAGTGTGAGAAATAAAGGATGAAAGTTTGACTAACTTTGAACGTTTGACCCGGGCGTCTTGGATTTTCGTTGGGCACCCATGCTCGTTTCAGGGGTTTTGAAAGTGACCCCTAACGGGACCAATTTTCAGTTAAAATATACCCTGCCCCTAATGCTGAAATTATACTAGTTTTTCAGTGAAAATATACACCTAACAGTACAGCAGTAATATGACATCCTTACTGTGCTATTTTAAATATATTTTCCATTAGTATTATCCCAGTTATATACTCTCTTTTGAAATTCCACTTATAATGAATTATAAACATCTTTTATGCAAAATATTTTTGATTAATATTGTAACAATTTTTCACTGTACCGCATTATTTACATAAATATTTATCATATTGTTTTTGCTGCATTCTATGATGAACAAATATTGTAGCCAATATACAAGAACAATGACACTTGTGCTACTGCAAGAAAAAATTATATACTACTTAGGGTTATTTTGCTGATATGTTTAGGTTAATATTTCTATTTGTATCATTGAACCAGTCACAATCACAACTGAATTTGTACCCCTAGCGGGACTAGAACTTGATTATTGTGAATCTGATACCCCTATAGCGGTAGCCCAGCATTTGCAGCTAGTCCCTCTTTTTTCGGAACGAGCATGGGTTCCCGACCAAAATCCAAGACCCCCCCCCGGGCGTGTTGATCGGTTTCCATGTAAGGCGCCATATGTTTGAGTATTTACACTGCAGCATTCATCGCGTGCTGATTCCCGATGATCCGGAATCTTTACGCAATTAAGAAACAACCACGAACTGCGAATTTTCTCGAGTGAGATTAGGATTATCCTCGGAAGGGCCACTTGAGAGAATATGAATAACAATTGTCATTATGGGGCGGCAGATAGATCGTTCAAAAGTCAAGTGGGTCGATGTGCTTCCTTCTTATCTCTTTCTTCCATGTTCAATCTAAGGCAAAAAAAAGTTTGTCTCAACTTCCCTCGCGCAGAGCTTTTAAAATTGACTTAGCTAATAGCTTTATGCGGCGGCAGCAGTTTTTACACTTCTTTTTTTATACATTTCAAAGATTTTTTTTTATTTAAGCAATACTCAGTAGTTTTTCTTGACACAAAGTGTGTCTCAAAATTTGGGAACCAATGCAACCACCATACAAATAAAAAAGTGAAACTATATGGACTCTTGAGTGTGTTTTAATTCATTGTGTGAAGTTTATTTTATGCCTTGAAAACAGAAGAGGGGTTCATTGGAGTGGCACATATTGTATATTTCTAAAAACACCACGGCGCAAATTTAAAAAAAGGTCATAGCTTATTTTGTAAAAAAAAGCATAGCACATAGCTCTTTAGCCAAAAGAATCTGAGACAAAGTTCTTTTTTGGCAAATGTATATATTTTTGTTTTTATTTTACAGAGATAACATTTAACAATACCAATATTTTAAGTGGAGTAATGTCAAATAGTAATGAACAACAATCGCGTTAAGTTATCAAATTATAACGTTCTATGTATATTACAACAAGATGACTATGTGCATACTTTAATTGGTAAACACCATTACACAGCTGCAAGTCGTTCGTCACCATCACAGTGACATAGCAGTTGTGCATTTGCAGACAATCATCTACAATCGTGTGTCATTTTTTTTTTCACTCATCAACAAAGATGTTACTATTTAAAGGCACACGGACCAATCAAACATGTGACCGTCTCAAATAGCCGGAAGCGGACATCCGGGCATTTGGTAAAAATATGCTTAGCAACATGTTGCTAAAACAATGACTTATAAAGATAGACAAGCGGATTCTCCACAAACGGCGTAACCAAAACCAAGGTCCCCAAAAGTATTATAATGAGCATACGCACTTCATTAACATAGTTGGGTTCAAGATTATCAACCTCCTCGTGGTGAACACCGGTAACTGATATTTTCAGGCGAATGATAATCAACTGAGGCCAAGTTAACACCTGTTGTCCTTTTTTAATTCACTGTCTTTTTAATTAACTGTTGTCTTTTTATCTCACTGTATTTAATTATGCCCCGTCAGAGGACACTATCTGATGCCAGTCTGGCACACGTGCCCTTATCAGGGCAGGCATCACCAGATGTCAAGTCAGATGGCATCTCAGTGCTCCAATTAAACGTGGAAGGTCTCACTAGGGCCAAGATAAACATAATCGAACACCTCACTCATACACACAAAGTCACTGCAATCCTCCTCCAAGAGACACACGCTACCGACAGTTCCATTCTGAACATCTGCGGCTACACCCTAGCTGCACACACCGAGAGCGCTACCATGGGATTGCCACCTTTGCTTATAACTCAGCCAAGGGAACAAATTGCAACCTCACCTGCAGACTCCACCTTGAATGGGCAACGACCCAAACTGCAGGTGTTCATGTCACCAATGTCTAAAAGCCACCTAACCATCGGGTTCAAGCAGGACTCCCTCCCAACTTATGGTGCACCTGCAGTTCTGCTAGCGACTTTAATTAGCCCATAGCATTACCTGGGGTTACTGGCCTCAAAATCCGTGTTACACTTTTCCACGACCCCACGCACAGACACTTTCAACTCTGGTGGGTGGAATAGTCTACAGACCCTGACCTTGCTTTTGCAACAGGGACACCATCTTTCCATTCACGTACTGTTATCGAAACCCGCTTTCCGAAAGTCCAAAAACAGACCATCATGGATCCGTCAGGAGGCCTAGCTAAGCATGTACCAAAACAAAGCCATTTGAAAAGAGTGGGTGGGAACTTCACGCCAAGGCAGACGGGACCAGTTCAAGAACTGGTGGATCAGAAGTGCCCAACTCCGAGACACCAACCTCCTCAAACCTGGACAATTCTTTATTACGCACTGGTGCCAACTCTTTCTCACATAGCAAAAGAAGACCATCCCACGTGGCTGCCGTCGCAGTTACATCCCATCTGGGATGAGGAATGTGACCCTCTTTACAATGATTTCCTGAATTCTGAACCCGGGGAAGAAGCCTCATCCAAGGCTTCAGATCTGACAAACTGATTGGACAGGAAAGCCGTGAGCGCTGGGAGGAGACGGGCCAAGGAATCGACTTCACCCACTCGACTCCAGCAGGAAGGTCTGGATGACTATAAACCGCCTCACCGGAAGAATTTCAAAACCATCACACTCGCTCTGTCAAAAAAGAGATCACCCAACTTTGTCGAGCCCCTGGCGTTGGAAGGGTCACTTTCCAACACCCTTCTCCAATAGATGAGCTTACCTTGCTTTCAGCCAACTAAAGAGTGGAAAGGCCCAGGGCCCTGAGAACATACGATGTCTAGATTGGCTCCAGGAGTGCTCCAGGTTGCCTCACCAAACAGTCCTACCAAGATCTGGAAAGGGAGCTACTATCATCGCACTCCCTAAACAAAACAAGCCTGTCGACAACTCCTTGAGAGGATGATCCCGGCTAGGCTGGAAGAGCCCGTCGTCGAACCCATTGCTGACGAACAAGCAGGATTTCGCCGCCGTGGCCGGAGCACTGTCCACCAGATTGTAAAAAACTCACACATGATATTGAGGAAAGCTTGAAAAGCGCCGTAAGGGCATGCGTTCATCTTGGTGGACCTTTACTGCCAGCATACGACACCGTGTGGCACCAGGGCCTGAAACTCAAGCTTCTCAGAGGACCATCCCGGATCGTAACCTTGTTACAATTCATAGGTAACATGCTTGCAAACCGTGAGCTTTATTCTCAAGACTAGTGATGGACAGGAGTAGTCGCCTGCGTCGTTGAGGAACGGAGTACCACAAGATCTGTACTGGCTCCCAGGCTGTTCAACTTGTATATCAGCGACTTACCTCAAAAACATCTAACAATATGGCTACGCCGGACGATCTTGCCATCCTCCACTCGGACAGCAACTGGACAGAAGTAGAAAGCACACTTACTACAGATATGGGCCTACTGTGCAGGCATACTGAAGACATGG
The DNA here is from genome assembly GCA_023653785.1 of Ophioderma brevispina. Lineage (NCBI taxonomy): Eukaryota > Metazoa > Echinodermata > Ophiuroidea > Amphilepidida > Ophiodermatidae > Ophioderma > Ophioderma brevispina. The sequence continues at coordinate 46,567 of JAMKCH010036230.1, forward strand.
AGACCTGAAGCTGAGCGAAGCCAAGACACCGTACTGCCTTCCACCTCAACACCAAAGAGGCCATCGTCAGCTTCAAAATCAACCTCAAGGAGCGCCTCTGCCACACCATCCTACACCAACCTACCGTGGAGCAAAGTGACCAGGCAGCACCTCGAGTCCGTATGCGCCAAGGTATCTTCGAGGGATAACCTCCTGTGCCGACTTGTCGGATCTTCATGGGGTGCCAGTCTAACGACCCTACGCACCACGCCTTGGCTATGGTCTACAGCACTGCCTGAATATGCCCGCCCCAGCATGGTGCAACAGATTCACACAAAGAAGCTGGATACTGTACTCAACGAGACCTTGAGAACGATCACTGGCTGCCTCCGTTCTACTCCCTATTCCATCTGAATTCCTACCAGCAGTGCTTTCAGGCATTGCACCTGCAGCAACTTCGGAGAGAACACCACACCGCAACAAACTAGTGAAATAAGGCCCTGCTGGACAAAAAGTACCTGCTGCATAACACCGTCCTTACACAAACTATATAGGATGATGTCACACACTAGTCTATTACATATTTCTCCTCTCACCATTACCGGGGCGCCATTTTTCCCAGTGATAAGGAAGTAGTGCCTAACCATACGCACGCCAGCCGGTGGCAATGATTCACCAATGTTGCCACCTACGATTTGGTAGCCCACTGGGCGCTTTGGCTATCGGTGCCCGCGAACTGCAAGACCCCAAGCGAATTCGCGAGTTTTGGCTACTTTTCACTTTCAATAGACGACATTGTACAAAAGTCGGGATAAATACGATTTGAAAAGTGTTTTTTTAAGTTGTTATAACACAACACACAATGATGCTTGCTACAAACAAGCATAGAAATCAAATTAAGACACACAACCAGAAGGGCAGTGTGCAGCGGTTATGGAGGGTGACAAATGGCTGCTGTCACTTCAGTGTTATACAATAAAAAGAAAGAAAGCGAATGTGTGAGCACATACGGAAGCGAAAATTTCTTGCCTTTGTTAACTTTTCGGTATCATTTGCATGCTGTAATCGTTTAGATTGTTACGTGTATGTATTGTATACGCTTGAGTCTGTCTTTATGCAGTGAAGGTTTTAGTGATTTTAAAATCCCCACATCGCTAAAAAGATCCCTCGCTAGTCTAAGTGGTTTAAGAATGATTCATAATATCTCCTAGGCGAAAGGGACGAAAACCCAACTTTTTGAAAACATTAATTTGATCTTAAATTTTGTTCAAGTGAATTGATCGAGTCCAAAATTAACGCAAAACGATGGTTAAATGCTCCCTAACTTCAATTTTGAGAGCTTTTTATTTGTCGGCAACTTTTTTCGTGCGTCTGCCCTCGATATTGGCTGATAATTTTTGGGCAACCCTGCAATGTGTGTTGCATAGCCCTAGGTGATACGCTGGACAGGCTGGGTTATAAACATATTTATGAATATTGAATAGGTACCTATGGTTGGTTGTGAAGGGTTCAGATTCATTTGACATTTGGCTCGTTCGAATGTTCAGAGGGTCGAACTGCAAATAGCTGACCAGTACGTTAGTGAATGAAGTTTACCAGTGTTAGTAAATAGGACCCAACCTGCAGGACCCTGGAGGAAAGGAAATTACGTTCAAAAGTAAAACTTCTGGAAAGCTGCAGGTACCTGTATGGGAAATTTTCACAAAAAGTATATATTTTGTAGCATAGGAAGATAACAAATGTAATTTACAATCTATAAAGCTACATATCCAAAAACGGCTTCTGTTGGGAGTAATGACTCACAAAGTCGCGTTACGTGCATTTTCCCTATACCAATGTTGTGTGCTGTAGAGCGTGAATTTGCATTTTCAAAACATTCCCGTTTCTATGGAGGATGTCCGTAACTTGTAATGCAAAGAATCACACCACTCGGTAGACAGGGACTGCGCTATCGCCGACCTTTCTGCCAACACGCTGCTAAACTCTCCAGTTCCGCCCATTCAAATCTTACAGACATGGAAGTACTGCCTGGCTGATACTCCAAGACCAGGACCAATTCTCTATCACACTTAAAGACAGAAATACCACATGAAGTAGTCAGAATCTACCACGCAAGGAATGGGTCACCTTAAGCAGGATTCACACATGAGTCGGTCGCTTCAACAGCAATATGCCACGATGGGGGGCGGCGGCCATCGCCAGCCTGCCTGCCAATGTGGCTCTCCATCACAGGAATGCGGATCACTTCTCAATGAGTGCTCTACCTTTTTCGTCCACCGGTGGACATAATTTCTCTAACCCCAACACCAAACCAACAGTGAGTGGCCTCACGCTTACAACATGTTGCTGGCTGCCTCATACGCAGAAGAAGAAGATTAACATAGTTTTGGGCCCCACCATATTTGTTTACGATCGTCGTATTGAAATCCTTAATGCATAGTTATGAGACACGCCGTATTTTTTACGTCGTATGGTCACACTAAGCGAGTGAAAGAAAAACAACAACAACCGATGCCACATGCTTTCACTCGGACTCAAATATTTCTCGTTTCCTAAGCAAAAATTATAAGGGGTATCTGGAGACTTTTTGGGCATTAGGAATGCAGGAATCTTTTTAGTGGCATGGTTTCTTCAATCGATGGGCATTTCGCATAATTATTGCCAAAAAAAATCGTGCCGCCGATGATCAGACAGATGGAATACTGGGGAAATGCAACACTGGGGTAAATAACTGTGAGCACAGATTTGTAGGGAGTGTGCTGGTGGCCTCAACAGTAACGACACGCGAGTGCTTACGAAGCAACAACCACGGCTCGCTGTGTGTGAAAGAAATCGGCTTACGGGGTTGGGATAACGTGGATTTTGGGTTGGCCCGTGCGAGTTGCATTGTGGGTAGGAATCAGCAATTTCGGCACAGGTCCACTTCCGGTTGTAAACAGCTGTACACACAACGCACATGCATGCTATGTCCACTGCTATGCGAACTGTGATTCTATGCATGAATATGTCGCCGTAAAACATTCGACACTAATTTTTTGCTTTCAGGCTTTTTTGTCAATTGTTATGTGATCACTGTCACTTCAAGTTTACATAATGTAAGCTGTGTTTTGCCGGTATCAATTGTTGTTTTCCCATCAGACGGGGAAGAGTTGACCTCCGGTACACGATCGCATACCGGCAGGATTCGACGCGAGGTGAGCATTTGCAATAAAATGGTTGCGGGTGAGTGAGTTCGGTTTATTTTCATGTCGCTGTGCGACCTGGCTGAGTTGAAAATCATATTTTAATGGAAAGTGGACTAGAAATGGGTAGTGTAATTGAATAAAAACAGGGGTTTCTGACGTGGAGTTCATGTTTTAAGCTTAACTAGTTTCTACAAGTTAATGTATTCCCGTTGATTGATTCATCCACCACTGGATTGATTCTTTTTACACGTCCACAGAGCCGCAGATGTCCATATGGCTTGAGCTTAATCTAGACTGAAATGAACGCGTACCTACAAAAGCAAACACTTATATAGCACCAAGAAATAGAAATTTTAAACCTGGGGTGTTGAGAAAAGAAGATGATGAACGGTCTTGCGTTAGGCGCGCCATAATGACATGTGTTGAAACGAGACCAACGATCGGTTATGCATATGAAGTCGAAGTTTGTTGACGTATTGAACTGTGGTTTTCAGTCTTCGATTTTTAGACTCGCCTGATTACAATGTACAGGGGTCTAAAACAAATACCGAAAGCTACCGGAAAAACTGAAAAAAAATAAGAAACAAGCACGACTGGAAAGAAAGACTGAGAAAAGCGACAGAAAGAAGAGGGAAGAAATAAATAATTGACATTAAGGCCAAGAAAAAAAAGAATAACCAGGATTCAGTCGGATTTATTTATTTGTTAGTTTAGTTATTCATTTATTTATTTATGTATTATTTTTACTTTCCGTGGCACCAGAAGCCACAAAATTCAGGCACAAAGAATTGACTCACAAACACATATTATTTTTATAAATTTATTCAAATAAAATGTATTTGCAAATCATAGGCATATTCTGCATGTGTAATAACCAATAGGTTTTTAAAAAGAAAAAAGGAATGATTCACTGTCTCAAAGCTCCCACGAGTATTAATTTTTCTCAGCGCCCATCCATTATGTTGAAATAAAGTGTTTTTTTTTTAAAAAAAGTTTTTTCCCATAATTTTTTATGGGGAAATTTACTATTTTATGATACCCAAAACAAGATTTTTATCACTGCAAGAACTTAGTATTAATAAACTGCTTCTACCTTCTCTCCCTGTCCCTGGCAGACGCATACATGTAGTCCCTTTTAACAACATGGTGGGTTATGGTTTGGGACAAACAAAATTATTCTGGTTTCCAGTAACATGTCTGTGCACTTGGGTGCGGTGGTAGGCAAATATTTTATTTTAGCCGAACTTTTGCATGCATAGAGGCAAATGACATCCATTAGAAAACGAATGGGTAGTTGGGGAGATAAATTATTTTATTTATTTGACAAATTTAATGAAAGTGTTAAGTCCGCATGGTTTTGTGAGAAACATATGGTTACCCAGTTACCGGAAGGCAATAATATTTTTTACTCGACCTGCGTGTCTTCTTCATATAAGTTAAGGACAACGAGACAAGTGCAAAGTCCAAAAACAGTCCATAGAATATTTTAGATAAAATAATAAACAGGAAAAACATTCTGCAGACCATTATGTTTTTTAGCCTTTTACTCAGGAATATCTGGTCTTGTGGTGGGTCAATTTTATGTCATACAAGTGCTTTTGACACAGAGTGTTTCTGTTAGCCATGCATTTCATTTAATATCTCATGTTATCCGCATAATCCTTTCTTATATTGTTGTATTTCAACATCACAACCCACAACCCACCAGGCACTGCCACAGTTACCCCCAACCATGAAAATTTCCAGACCTGATTTTTATTATATTTATTTTTACGATATATATATATGATATGATTATTCAGGATGATGCTTAAACAAGTAAAAACGAATTATACACGAACATGAACGTCCTTCATCAGCGACATATCTCAACTACAGCAGTGTAACAAGTCCAACACGTAGAAACCAATAGAAGTCCTCCGAATTCGACAGCCCAACAAGTACAGGCACTGCGTTGGGTTTTGTGGCTAATATTTGCAAGATCAGATATTTTTATGAGAATTCATGAATACAGTTGTGATCGGCAACTCTTATTTATTAATTTGTGTTGGGGATTTTAATTAAACAGTGCCGGTGGGCGAAAATTACACGACGACGCTTTTGGCGATAGTTCGGTGTTTTGATTTGCGTGGGTTTCCCCGCGAAGTCACTTGTAACCGGAAGTAAATCTGTGCCGAAATTTCAGTGATACATCCCACAATGCAACGCGCGAGGAAAACCCCAAATTTGCGTATTCCACAATACACGCGATTGCCCTCTTGGTTATATTCTAGCTCAATGGCGTAAAAACAAGTCATTCGATACGCGCTGAAAGCGTAGTGCCCCGCAATGTGCAGTGATCGTACTTTTTTATTCTGCGCACTTTGTTTTCACCGCGATACGGGGGATTCACTGGGCTTTCCCTGGTTTGTTTTCACCGCAGTGAAGCGATGTGACGTCAGTCCGCTCCCGGCTATGGACGTCTACCTATGTGTACATTTTGCTTTATGATTGGAAATTTACAAAAGAACGGAAATCTTTTTATGTTCAACATGTTATTTTGCAATAAGTTATTTGCTTTTCATTTGACCTTCGTTTTCTCTATACTCTATACTCCTTACGTTTGTTTTACCATAGCTGCATATTATACTTTTAGTGAATGTAGATATATTTCTGCCTTATACCGTTTTATTTGTTTCTGTTTTCAAGCAATTGTATTATGGTGTAAAGAAACGGATTGATAGCTGAATTGATAGGTAAAATAAAGGCAACAACCCAAGCATATACGACAGGGTCGACGACAATAGCATTACATTGAGCGAGAATAGCAATGAACACGAGTGGAACCCAACAGCAAAAATCTGTGAATACGACAATGAACATTTTCATAGCCATGCGTAACTCAATTTTTTCGTCTAGTTTCCGACCAGCTTGCTTAGATGTTTGTCTTGCAGTTTGAAAGATTATCACATAAAAAACAGCGATAAAGACAAAACAAAGAAGATTAACACCGATGAAGATTATGATTGAAAAATAGGTTGCTAATTGGTGTGCTATAATAGGTGAAGTAGCGTAAACAGAAACTTCGGGTATTGTTCTGTTTCTAACATCCATGTAATCAATTTCCATACCTATGCCGCCAAATTCTGTTGATTGCATTTCATGCCTAGTGCTAATTACAATATCTGTTATATTAAATGTGGTCAAGTTACTCTTAGGTAACATTATAGGCCTTTTGACTATTGGTATACCTGCACAAACTTCAGAAACTTCGTAAATATCAGAAAACACTCCAGACAAGAGAACCGGAATCACGCTTATTACAAGCCCAATAAACCAAATCACGATCAAGCAAATTCGGGTGGATTTTGCGCGGAGGCGGCGAGAACCGAAAGGGTTCTTGACTCCTTGGAACCTGTCAAAACTAATCATTGTTATAATAAATACAGACATTTCACTGGACAAGACAGACAGTATACTGGCCAACTTGCAGATGGGACCCGTCCTCCAAAGTTCAGAGTAAGACGGGAAATAATCTGCATAGTATATGTCAGCAATTGCCAATATAAGCATGTTGAATCCCATCAGAAAATCTGACATGGAGAGATGCAACACAAGCAGTCGTTGGACTCTGTTAGATGTTTTATCAGTTAAACGAAGGCAAATTACTACACCGTTGAGAACAACGGCAAATATACCAAGCACCCACATGGATACGCGGAGTGAAATACCATCTAACATTCTTTTGCAAGTCAGATAAACTGGTTTCGGGTATTGAGGAAGGCATTGCGCTTCTTTAACAAAACAACAAGTTGCACTTTGATCCACAAATAGCTTTGTTCTGTTTAATCCTATGAAAGACGAATCCTTTACTAGGAATAAGTGGTTAGATCTAAGATCTACATTTCTCATTTTACTGAGGTTGAATGTTTCACTACCGACGCTTTCAATTGAATTATATGACACATTGACTAATTGCAATCGTGTTAAGTTACCAAAAGTCCCCTCTTGCAACGATTGAATTTTATTTCCTTGAATCATTAGGCTTTGAAGACTCTTCAAACCGGTGAATGCACCAGGATAAACTTTGATGAGATAGTTGTTTGCTATCATAAGGGTGACAAGACGGAACAGCTTACGAAACACACCTGGTTTTATTTCACGCAGTATGTTATTGCTTAAATCAAGTACTTGTAATTCAGGCAAACCGTCAAAGATTCCCAACGGTAGTTCATCTATGATATTGTTATCTAAAAAGACACCGACCATATTTGGATTGGATAGTTTCACATCTTTATCCAAATTGTTGCTGCTTAAACTAATAAAAATCACTTCAGAAAGCGAGTTTACAGATGGAAATGTTGAAAACTTATTATTAGAAACGGCGAGTACGAGCAGCTTGGTCGTGGAAAGAAAGGCATTTTCATGCATTTTATCTAGGTTGTTTTTTGTTAAATCTAAATTCTGCAATGATATTAAATGGTCGAATATGCCATCTTCTAAGTAAGTCAGATTGTTATCACTTATGTTTAAATCCCTCAGTGAAGTCAAATTGTTAAATATACCGTTTGGTAAATACCATATCTGATTAACTTGCAAGTGAAGTATCGCCAGTCTAGATAATGAATCAAATACTTGCGCTGGAAAAGTTGACAAAGAGTTGTGATTTAAATAAAGGTATCTTAATGACTCTACGTATAGAAATGTGTTCTGCGTTAAAATAGCTAATCTATTATTTCCTAAATTAATGTGGTCTAACCAAGACTGCTTGCGAAATATTTCAATCGGTAATGACACAAGTCTATTTTTATCAATCGATAGCTCTTTCAAATGAGGTGTCGCATTGAATAAACCTTCCGGTAATTCAGCTAACTTATTTCTTTCAAGATGTAGCTCTCTCAGCAAGAATAGGTCATCAAATATACCAGAAGGTATCGCATTCAACTGATTCCCGTCAAGACGTAACTTTTTCAAGTTCACTAGACCATCAAATATACCGGGGTATATGAAAGCCAGCTTATTTGAGGCCAGGAGTAGCGTGTGTAGATTAGTCAAATTATCAAATATACCCTTGGGCAATAGGGCGATGTCATTAACAGAAAGCTCTAACATTCTTAACATAGGCATGTGATCAAAAACTCCCTTTTGCAAAAACTGTAATCCATTGTCATCCGCGATCAGGTACACTAACATAGATAGACTGATATTTCGCATCTCATCAAGTGAGGTCAAATTATTGCTGCCGATATATAGCACATTTAGCCGATAAAGATTGCCTAAAGAAATTGTGGTCAGTTGATTACCAAACAGAAACAGTTGTGACAGCATAACCAATTCCTTGAATATGTTATCAGGTAAAGATATCAGCTGATTTCCACTAAGATCTAGGGTTCTTAACTTTATCAGACCATCAAGTTGTCCAATGGAAATCGAACTCAATTGATTCATATTAAGGTACAGTTCTTCCAACTGATCTAAACCATTTAATAAGTCTGTCGGTAATGATGCTAAATCATTATGGCCAAACCGCATTGTCTGCAATTTGGTCGTATAAATAAATAGTCCTACTGGAATTGAAACGAGGTTATTTTCCTGGAGCACTAGTATCTGTAATTTACCCAAACCATCCAGGAGTCCCATTGGCAAGTACGATAACTTATTCTGATCGAGACGTAGTTGCTTCAATTCATGCAGTTCATTAAAGGTTTTAGGAAACAATGACATTAACTCATTTCCGGAAACGAAAAGAATCTGTAGCTCAACCAGACCTTCTAACAAACCTTCAGGTAATGATTTTAACACAGCTCCTGAAAGTAGTAAAATCCTCAAGTGGACTAAATTTTGAAATACATCAGGTGGCAATGAGCTTAGCTCGGCATTGTTGTCAAGATACAGAGTCTTTAATTGCACCAACTCGTCAAATACACCTTTTGATAACGAGATTAGTTTAGAAGAGCCAAGGTCTAATTTCTCTAAATGAAATAACCCACTAAGTGACTCCACGTGGAGAAAAGAAATTCGTGTCCTACTAAGAATAAGTTGTTTTAGACCACCAAAGCCAACAAAAGCATAAGGAGCAATTTCATCCAAACTTTTGGAAGCAAATGATAAAATTTCAACGCCAGGTTTATAAATCAAGAGAGCAACCGATTGATCAGAATCACTACACAAAGTTGTCCATTTTCGATAGCCAAGAGAACACCTACACATCTTGGGACAATTCACATCAAATGATGTATAAAGTAGGTCTGGATCCCACCAATTGGGCGCATAACTGTAACTTTCAATCACTTCGTCGTATTCAGTTTTATTACATCTCGCAACGTTTTCTTCAGTATACGTTGAAAACTCTCTGCAATCTGCAAAATTAACATAGACTCCATTGATTCGTACATCTGCAAGAACGTTTACAAAGTATAGTTTATACCCATGTGAGATGCCATACTCCACGCAAGGCTTAGAATCCAACGGAAGTGAAATGATCTTTTTAAGACACCGGTTAGTTGATTGGTTCAGACTTTCCATATACAAGTAGGAATATAAAGTACTTGCACTTGAATCCAAAAGTTCGATGGATACGACATAGTCCTGCATTAGATAAACATTAATACTGCATTGGAATGGTGCGCTTTCTTCAAGGTTCTCCGCAGAGATTGCATCGCTAGTGTTTGTCGTAATAATTTTAGGACTTCGGCTTGTGATGCTTATGTAAGCTTGTTCGCATGCATTAAGAGTGATATTCTCCGAGGCTAGTTTAGGTGCTATTATGAATATTACTAAAAGTAAGCCACGAAATAGGACAGTCATTCTGATTTCCCCTCTCTAGCTATTCTGAGCAGTATTCAACACTTGATTCAAATGACGAAGGTAATCGTTGAATGTCTTAACAATCATGTGTGATTGTGAAATCCTAATTGCCAAGGCAAAAAGAATAGTAGATTAATGCTATAGCTATAAACAAGCTTCGGACCAGTTCAACTTGAAAACAAACCGATTTACTTCTTCTTTTTGTGATTTATTTTTGATTGTGATAAAAACACGTTTGTTTCAAGTTAGATTTCAATATTATTCATAATTAGGCCATCCGTGGTCCAACACAAATTAGATATATTTTAGCACCTCTGGTCTTTTCGACACGAGTAAGTAATAAACGTATCTCAAAGTATATGATTAAATGAGCAACTTTGCAAAATCAGCTTACGCACTTCGTATGGGCGTGTATGTTATAATCGGGAAAGGTAGCAGCAACCTCAACCGTATAGGACGGCAAAAACCTGTCGTCTAGGAGAGACAAGGCTGAGGGTAAAGAACAGAAGGAAAGTCGTAAGTTCATTTAGTAGTTACATATCGTTTATTTACGATGAATACGTTATTTCAACTTTTTTACCACCGGCAACGTTGAGGCTATATGCAATACGTAACTTGGTTGCTACGGCGGAATAGTTTGGATTCCTTGCTGGATAGTATCAGTTCTGGTCTGGATAAGTTAAGTCGGGCAGCGTGACCCAGAGCAAACAGTAAGTACGATAAAGATACTGTGCAAGTTTGACCATTCTTGAAGATATTAGCATTAGGCGAGCTAATAGTCTCGCCCTCAAGTAGTCTACAAGGGAAGTAAGATAATCTGTAGATATCCTTAGTTATGGTTATTCTTTGGTAATGAGCTTACTTGGAAGATTGGTCCTGTGTTGGTGGGTCTTTATGGACGTTCATGCTTTATTGCGCCATACTTGCAGAGCGGAGGTCCAAGACAATGTCTTTCAATATGTAGTTGTAGTACGGTTGCTAACTAAGCAGCTTATGTTGGGAGCTTTTTTGGGTGTGAGGATCCCATGCACAAGCGGCGTATTCGGTTTTGTTCGCCTTGGTCGTTATTTGGTCAATATGGCAGTTCCATCTCAGGTCTTTGTTGAGCTTAACTACTAAGGATGAATTGTTCAAGGCAGTCATGTCATGGAATTTGCAGGGCATGGCAGGTGGTGACCTCGGAACCTTGGATTTTGCATGGTAGCCCACGGATGCCGCATCAAGAGTTCACTGCCTGTTTACCCCCCTATTCCGAGGGGTGGGGTTTACCACCCCCCCCGAGACACTACCAAGTGGGACAAGGTCATGCAGCAGATAACTGCTTGGTGGCCTCTGTTTGCATCCAATTAAGCGAGGTCTTCTACGCAACCTTCTTTTAAACTACAAAATGGTCGGGGCAGTGGGGACATCCGTAAACCTTTAAACGGATTTATCTGACCCCCTGCACTTCCATATGCGAACTCGGAATGCAGTATCTTGAATGCAGTTAGATTAGAGAGACGCTTATCGCCAAATATATGTGAAAAAAATGTATTTCCATATGGTATTTTGACAACTTGCACATTATTAGTTTTATTTCGATTTTGGCGCATTTAAAAAAACCAATTTAAAATGGTGTTGTACATTGGTTAGGATAAAGGTTACCTTTCTAATGTCATTGACACATTGATTTCGATTGAAGGCGTAATACTTTGTATAATTGGGTTCAACTACTTTATGAAGGGATCACGTTTTTGGACTGTCTTTTGATTGGACGTCATGTACAAATTTTAAAATGTTACCCCCCCGACACTCCAAGTGGGACAAGCTCATGCAGCGGAAAACTGCTTTGGTTGACCAAACGTGCCGTGATAAGCCTCTGTTCGCATCCATTAAAGACACTATCAGTGATTTGCTTTAAATCAGCACAATCGAAAAAAAAAATTCATCAAAAAATCAGATTTTTGCATGTACGTAACAAGACAGGTAGCCTAACATACCATGAAATTATAAGACCAGAAGCAACATAATAAGGACAGAATCAGAGATTTTAGTCATTACTGTCGAACGGGACACTTACTACAACACGTAACTTGAAGGGAGAATCTTATTTGGAACACTGCCGTGTTCTTCCTTTTCTGTTAATTCTACAGCTGTAATTAAAAGGTAACTGATGAGCATTCTACAGACTTATCCTTCACTTTGAAGGCTATTCCTGCAAATTTCAAATATTTTTCAAAGCACTGATAGGGCCTTTAAAGGAGGTATTTACGAAACTCTTTTTAACTACAAAAATGTCGGGGCAGTGAGACACATCCTGAAAAAAAAAACCTTTAAACGGGTTTTTATCCGTACCACGCACTTCCATATGGAGACCTTGAACGCATTAATTAGAGAGACGCTTTCGCAATATGTTCACGATGTAATTCCTATGGATTTTGACAACTTGCTTGCTGCTCCAATATTAGTTTTTTATTTCGATTTTGGCGGCATTTAACAGAATTGCAATGTATGTTGTAACTTGGTGAGATCAAAGGTACGTTTCTTAATGTCATTGACACATTGATTTCGATTTGAAGGCTGTAATACTTAAAAACGTGAACAAGATCTTCAAAAAAAGTACTGACACAAATTTTAATGACTGTCATATAAAGAGTTCATTTTACAATTTTAAAAGTACAAACAAGTAGTCATGTCTATTTTATCGCAGGTATTTGGCTGTTCTACGGAACATACTAATTAAATTTTGGATGACTTCCTTTTGAATTTGAGCAATGACTTAATGTTACAAGGCCATACACTTAGTCATTGGATCCTATAATATCTCTAATAACTCCATAGTTAGGTTAATAGATAATTATCATTTATGCGACGCCATCTTGGAATTTCTCAACACGCCCAGAATGCCCAGGTTGGACCCGGCAGATTCCTTTATCCCATCACCCTAATCTATCATTTCAGTCAAAAAATTGTGTATATACTCACTGTATAACGGTCACAGAATTCTCTCTGACTACACACTCAAATATTGGTACATGGGAACTGTATTTTTGTGAAAATTTCATATACAAATACTTGCAACCAAGGTTTGTCTAAATCAAAATTGGTATAGTATTCCAAAAATTCAGGGTGTCATTTTTTTAAATGTGTTTTTTGGATGTATTCTAGGGGGAAAGGTTATTTATACAGGTCAAAATATGGTAAAAAGGTAAAGGGGACGGACCTTTGTACACAGGAACGGAGTGCCCATTTCTCTTTCGAAGCGATTGGGCCCAAGACGCCACCATATCTGTTGCTGTAGGGGGATAGCCACAAACTATACGCGTAGTCTGTTTACCTTTACCTTCCAATTGAATAATTGCCAGGTACCCATTTATCACCTGAGTATAGAGAGTATTGAGTAAAGCCGCCTTACTCAATGGCGAAACAATTTGCCTCAGCGGGGCTCTAACTCACAACCTTTGGGGTGCGGGTCGGGCGCTTTATTTACCCACTGGACCACCTGTACCCTCCAAAATTAATACAAACGGGGCAAAATCTGTTTTAAAGTATACCATCATGTTCAGTCCGTTCAAGGATCTACAGGAAAGGTAATAGTTTGCCCTATCTGTGGGTTATAGTTAACTAGTTATAGGGCAATAGAGTTTCAAGGTCATCATGAGTAAAATTAATACAATTTAAAAAAACAAAAAAACTTGTTTAAAAAAAATTTGTGCCAAATTGTTCATCTTACTGTACTCAGCTGGAAAATACAGGTCGCATTGTCAATGACATTTGATGATAATTAAGAGGCAAATATGGCCGTGGTCACCAGGGTTATGGGAGAGCAGTAGTACTATTTAAAGTCTCACTTTAAAAGGCGAAACACAGATCTATATACATTTCTATTATATGACCCAATGAAAGTTTAAAACCATCAACAAATTATGACCTCTGAATATCTGAGCCTATTACTAAAACAATAGTGTAAATATGGCAAACTATACCTTTTTAGAAACTTTATGAGCAACCGAACAGATATTAAAACAATTAAACACTTTTATGTTTTACCCTGTACAAATTTTCCCCCTTATGACAAACACCCAAAGAACACATTTTAAAAAATGACACCCAATGATTTTCAGATTCTCTCCATGAAATTTCTGTATTGAAAAAAAATTTGGTGTCAAAAATTGTATATGAAAAAAATCTAAACCAACACCAATCAATTACATTTCCATGACTATATGGGGCAGGTCCTTATGCTGTTGACTTTTAAGTTACAGGGCAACAAAATGTAAATTCATATTATTTCCAATTGAGTAATATGTGTAGCCAACTTCATAAAGTATTTTTTTATTCATTCACATAAACTTTCCGAAAAGCCCTTCAGTTTAAATGGTTACTCTAATAGGAAGAGCTGTTGCTGGAGCTTCGAGTGAAGAAAGCAAAACCCACATATCTGTAAAATGTGAACATCTTATCATTAAAGGCTGATCAGAGATGTCGAAATATATTTTGTGTAAGTAATTAAAAATTGTCACTAGAACTAAAGAGCGCCATTAAAATGCTTATTTTCAAAGTGAGACATGAATCGGGTTTTCCGTTTATTGCCGTAAACGTTTATTTGCACATTATAACAGTGCCATATGATAACGGTATAACAAAAAATTCCGGATCCGAATTTTATACCCAAAGTAGTGATTTTATATATGGGAGGACTTCGATTTAGCGTAAGTTATTTCACACAGTTGTTAGTATATGGACGGCATTAGTATTATGCAAAAACACGATTGTTTGACAAATTCAGGCGCCTAATCGGATAACCTCTGAGCGACCTTTAATATCTGTCTTCAATGTTTATATAATGGAAAGGAAAACATTAAAAAAAAAAGAATAGTTTTACGGAAGAAAAACAACAAAAAAAAAAAGAAATAAGACTTAACTTTAGCTGATAATTAGCTTCAGTCATTTAAATACACTGTAAAAATATCGTCAATTGTGCGGTCAGCAATTCTACCAACAAATTAATTCCATCAAAACACTTAAATTATATTTCGCGAGTTTCTACAGAGATTATGAATATACTGACTAAAACCACGATGTTTAAAATGGAACTATTACCAGTTGAGTAATATGTGTTTAGCAACTTCATAAAGTATTTTTTTTATGAATTCACATAAACTTTCCGAAAAAGCCCTCAGTTTATAATGGTTACTCTACATAGGAAGAAGATGTTGGGCTGGAGATCGAAGTGAAAGAAGCAAACCCCTATCTGTAAATAGTGTGAAGCTTATTATCATTAAAGGCTGACTCAGAGATGTCGCAAATATAGGTTTTGGTCGTAATTAAAAATGTCACCTAGAACTAAAGAGAGCAACTTAAAATGCTGATTTTCAAAGTTAAGACATAACGGGTTTCCGTTTTTATGCAGTAAAGTTTATGACATTTTAACATTAACAGTGCCATATGATAACGGTATAACAAAAATTCCGGATCCGAAAATTATAACAAAGTAGTGATTTTCT
Organism: Ophioderma brevispina; assembly: GCA_023653785.1. NCBI lineage: Eukaryota > Metazoa > Echinodermata > Ophiuroidea > Amphilepidida > Ophiodermatidae > Ophioderma > Ophioderma brevispina. The sequence continues at coordinate 62,003 of JAMKCH010036230.1, forward strand.
ATTTATGGAGGACTTCGATTCGAGCTAGTTATTTCCACACAGTGATTAGTATATGGACGTGCATTATGTATATGAAAAACACGATTGTTTGAAAATTCAGTGCGCCCTCATCGGATAACCTCTGAGTCGACCTTTAATTATCGGTCTTCAATTCTGTTCTCATGAAAGGACAAACATTCATTAAAAAAAAAAGATAGTTTTACGGAACGAAAAACAACACAACAAAGAAATAAGACTTCACTTTGTAGCTGATAATAGCTTCAGTCATTAACAACACTGTAAAAAGATCGCCCAATTTTGCTGTCAGCAATTCGTACCCAACAAATAATTCCATCAAAACACTAAAATATTATATTTCGCGAGTTTCTACAGAGATTATGAATTCTACTTGACTAAAACCACGATGTTTAACATCGGAACTATACCATGTTGCATGTGAGGACGCATCTCCTCAAAATGAGGTAAACCAAAGCATTTACTATAAAAACAGTGGAATTAAACCCATTTGCACTGACGAAACAATTAAAACTTAGCAGGCCTATCCACAAATACCAACCATTTTTTTTATGGTAACTATACTACAAATTGGATGAAAACCGTATTTTTATGGGATTTCAAGAGATCCACATTTTAATATTAATCTATGCCTCGAAATTCGACATAAATTGGACAATTATATCCAGTTTTTCAAATACAATATTTCTCATCTTTTTACAGTATGTTCCTTAACTCGCTGTCATTTAGAGTAAATATGCTTTTATACTGTTAGAAAGTATTTTCATAAAAAAAATTCCGTTGTGACGAAGTGTGGGAAAAACAAAGTTTACAAACGTCTAGTTTTTGCAAAACTGCATTTTTACTATGAAAACATGTTTCCTAAATTTGAAAATACCGAAAATAGATTATAACATGTTATTGGCTCATAAATTGCAAGCGGAGAAGCTAAACATGCCACAAACCACGTTATAGAAAACTTTTAGCTTATAGGAATTCGAGATATGTGTCTGAAAAAATAACCTGTTAAATTAAAACAATGATGTCGCATTCAATATGATGCACGTCACCATAGATGTTCGCGCATTACCTGTTCTGCCATTGCATACGAACTCACAAGAGACGGGGACCAGCGCTGATTATTCCAATGGTGGCTTAATCCCGTTAACTTTTCATCAATTACCATTACCGCATCCCATGCAGCGCGTTGAATCATTGATTTGGACTGGTGTTTTGATTTGGTGAATTTCTGAACAAATGTTGATCACAGGGGGTTAAACTTGAACTGTAAGGCAATTAGGAGTCACATTTTATTTAAAAAAATAGTGTTTAAGTCAATAAACCATTTAATTACGTTTTATGGAAAAATAGTAACTTTTGTAATTTCTGCAAAAATCGATAAAGTACGGAATAAATTATTGAAATTTCTACCAAGAGCGATGGATTTGCAAATGAGAGGTATGTCTTTTGAATTTCGTGAATATTGACTACAAACTGCAAGAAGTCGCAGTTAAAAATACAACCGTCTTTATGTTAGGGCAGATTTTATAAGTACTAAGTGTTTAAAAATATGCAAATTTTATATTAATCACCCTATTGTTTTAAAATGGTAAGTGTAAAACCTTGTAAAAACGTTTGGAGGGACTTCAAACATTTATCTTTCATTTATCCAAAAATCCTATATGCATTCAACTTTCCGGTTTTTAATTGAGATCTACGACCCTATAGGAATATTTTCTCTTGCAAAACACGATGTGAAACCAATTTGAAATTGAAATGTGACGCAATGCTTTGGTTTAAATCTGCGATCAAGAAAAAATTGCAAATATAAAAAGTAAAATTTTAATTGATAGGTGAGGTTTGGAATGAAGCATAATAATGAAGCGATTCGTGCAGAGTTTCATTACCACACATTTGGTGAACCTTCTCAAAATCAACTTTTTTAAAACCAACTTTGCGAAAAAAAAACATTATGGCCAATTAAATAGCCTATATTGCCTTACAAGGTTGATTCGTTAAAAAACAAAGTGGTTCAAAACGGTTACACTTTTTTTGTCTTAAAATTTCTCAAAAGGGGTGAACATAGCAAATGTGTTTAAGATATTTATTAACTACAATATCTTGGTTAGAACTGGTGAAAATGACGTTGAAACAAATAACAAGATGGCGGTTGTGTTGAGAAAAAAAGCGTCAAAAATCATTTGAACACAGTAAGTCTATGGGGAATCGTGGTTAACAAATAATCAATACCATGCGTGACTGTGGGCCTACTCAGTAACAAACTACCACCCTCCAAGTTGTGTGAGGTGTTTACCCTTTAAAAAATGAATGAGAGAAAATATTTCAATCATGGAAACTGACCAGAGACATGCACTTCGTTGCATGACTTGAATACACTTTCAATGTCATGACAAAATATTAAGTTGTGTTTCAATTGGAGCAGAATTTTAAATTCTAAAAGGGGCTTGCATTCTTTTTTTTCAGCTATATCATTCATCTTTGAAAGCTGTAGCTCGGTGTTTAGCTCTATAAATAAGGCACATTTACAACAAGGAAGGTTTTTTACAGAAGAGTTAAAAAATACCAAGTCCCATGACGGGGTGCGGTGTTCAAGATTGAGTGTATCAATCTTTGATTGAATTATAATTGGTTGATCGCCAACAGAGTGCCATAGACTTATGTGTTGCAAAAGGGTTTGTCACCTTTTTCTCCTGGATGGCGGCTTTGTCATTCAGATTTGTTTTCAATACCGTTGTCACCAGTTTCCAACAAGATATTGTAGTAATAAATATCCTCAAACAATTTTGATATGTCTACCATATTTTTGAGAATTTGCATAAGAAAAAGTGTAAACCTTTTTGGATCACTAGTAGTACAATTGTTCCTGATAAAAGATATTTGGTTTAGGTGTACGAAACGGAATTGGCGCCACTTGTCGTAAGCTGGAGGGGGTACTGGAAAGGAGTGTTCTGCCTACCTGGTTCTGATCCAAGGGATAATTTTCTGAAGGATGGTTGCCCGAGATAGAACCAATTTTAAAATTATGCTATATTTTGTAAGGTTTGTGTTTTGGGATGGACCAAAGAACAGAGCCTTATTAATAACTCCCCCCCCCCCCCCACCACCACCAACCACCACCGACTGGAATTTTGATTAAACTTTTTAGGTCCATAAATGTTTGATCACTATATTTTATGAAAGGATAAGTCTTGTGAATTCTCGTAAGGTATTTTTTTTCCAAATGCAAAATGTCAAACAAAGAAGGAAAAAAGCACCGTTCAAGATATTGAATGTCCATGAATTGTGTGTTGTAGGAAGTGTCCGTACGGACAGTAATGACTTAAAATATCTACTTTGTCTTTATTGGTTGCTTTCAGCCTATAACTTGCAGGGTATCAGGGTAGTTAGGATACTTAATGTTACAGACATGCAAAAATCTGAATTTTTATTATATTTTTTTATTTTCTGATTTCAGCAAATCGCTCTGAAGACGTGCCCTTTAAAGCTTGAAAAGTAGTTAGCGCGTCCGGCTCAATGTCAAACTTAAAGTTCCAAAACTGTTATTCACTACAACTCCGTGATCATTTCATTTTTCCCTTTAGTTTTTTTTTAATTTTCAATTTTTTTCTATCTATCTCTCTCTTTCTTTCGTTTCTTTTTTCTTCTTCTCACTTTTTTCACGATGGAGACCCCGGGGCGAGCGCGCTCCGAAAAGCCCTCAGATACCCATGTATAAACCTTCCAGGGATTAGAGGTCGTTACTCTGAGTTCAAGGCAGGAGGGGGTGGGGGGGGGGGGCAATGACACGTGAGAGATGTTCAGTCAGCCTATCAAATAATTTTATATTATTATCTATTTTAGTCGCCTGAGACGATGGCCTTCTGCGCATGATATCAAACTTCTATTCCATGCGCAATATTCATGAAAGTGTTTACATTTAAAAGCCAACATTTTTTCTTTGCAATTGTTGGTGTACCATGAGGAAACCCTGAGAGGAAAAAAAAACGTGATAATTACATCGTGATACACCTACTGCTTCGTCACATCCAAAGCATTTACATTTTTACAAAAAACTAAGCGTTCATAGAGATCAATTGTCGTAGAAGCCACATCGGATCTCTTTCTACACGGCAAATCTGTTGGGTAAAAGTGGTATTGGTCAAAAAATGGTCGGTTGCTTACCGAACGGTCATGAATGCACTGCATAATTTTGTGGTATTCTTACAAAAGATTTTAGGTCTACAATATCTGAATATTATTTTATAATTGCATATAATTATATTGATCAATTATGTTACAATTGTTACCCAATTTTGTGTCTGTTTATATTTGAACCAACGTTGGTTCAAATATCAACCCATTTTACCCAACAGAGTTGCAGTGTAACTGGGACGAATATACCTATGCTTTAGGTAACCCTCGTCCAACCAAGGGTTTTTGTACTACGTTCACGACCAAGGGGGGGGGGGGGGTGGTTACCCCATGATTTTTTTTGTAAATTAAAGAGAAACACATCATCTTGTTGGTATCAGTGTGTGTTGTAGCTACATATGGCTTTCTCAAACTCGCGAAGAACTTATTTTATGCAAATTGTAAGCAAATCGCCAAAATCGAGGGTTTTTCGACTATTTTGCCATTCGTGCAAGCAAAATTGGTATTTATTTGGCAATGATGGGTTCCAAAGTAAGCATACACATGTTATTACTCTAAATAATAAGAAAAATTACAAATATTTGCTTACAGTAGCATCATACTTACGTAAAGTACCATTTTTTGGCAGTTTACACAGTAAAGTATAGGAAGGTGGCAACCACCCCCCCCGTACCTTCCGACTTTGACGGGACGTCCTGACCCCCCTGAAGGTGGTACCTCCGATTTTTGTTCGCTAAAATGACCGCAAAGGATGAACTTACAATTACTTAAAAGCCTTAGATCGTATTCGTTTGCGTTTTTGTGAGACAGGGGATCATCCGTTGGGGGGGGGGAGGTGGTAACCCCCCCCCCCTTGGTTGGACGAGGGGTAAAGGGCGAGAGATAGACCATTCGCGAATAAAATAGTCGTATAAAATATAGTTTTGAGCTTGCTGGTTTCTGACCATGTCGAGCCGCAGCCGAGACATGTCAGAAACTAGCAAGCGAACATACCTCCAGACGACTATTATATTAGCGGATGGTCTGTTTTGAGCCGTTATATGTCGTGCAAAGAAACTATTTTCTTTAAATAAAACCGCCATATGCCCGTACTAAGGGGTTCCCAAAAGATAAGTTCCCCCCTAAAATTTGAGGACATTGTGTTGCATAACTTCACTTAGAACTGGATGTTTAGAAAATTTCCAAAAGTTTTGAAGAGAGGAAACATTTGGCTCGCCAAACGTCCATTTGCCTTTCCCGCCCAAACATTTGGTTATCAACACACACTCCATTTTTCCAAAATGATGTTGTCCGAAAAAGTGGCAATTTACCGTATTCAAAGGTCTAAAGTCAAGAAAGTATCAATTTACAACAACGGCTTCATTTCCTTCCTTTATATCCATTACGGTCTGAAGTAAATAAGCTTAAAACATGAACGCATAGGCAAACAAATGAACAAACAAGACAAATATGCGGACAAACAAACAATGAGATGAGATTTGAGTAAGCAACACCACTCGAAATGTGAAGCAGATCGACACATAAAGGAGAACTGGCTCAACGCGGTGGAATTATCCAGCTAGCATGGAACAACATTCATCAATAGAACATCAGCAAATTGGTAAACAGCATGTGTAAACACTAAAATGATGTAATCAGTTGGAGGAAACATTGACTATTGAGTCTCACCCTGAATGACAAAACAATTAAGCTTATTTTGATTTGAAACAGGCATTTCAACATTACCTCTTTCTTTCATAACAAAGAGGTGCAAAGAAAAAACCGAGTATTTAAAGCTTATACCTCATTCTTTGTTTTACTGCATATTTGTCTTGTTTATTTGTTTGCCCATGCGGCAATGTCTTAAGCTTATTTACCTCAGATCGCAATGAAATCGTTCTTGTAAATTGTTAATTTCTTACTTTAGACCTTTGAATACGGTAAAGTGCCACTTTTTCTGACAACATCATTTTTGGAAAATGGGAGTATGAGTTGATGCCAAAGGTGTTGTTTGAAAAGCAACGACTTTGTGGCAGAGCCAAATATTTCCTCTCTTCAAAACTTTTTTTTTTAAATTTTCCAATCATCCAGTTCTAAGCGAAGTTATGCAACGAAATGTCCTTGAATTTTAGGGGGGAACTTACTTTTTGGGAACCCTGTATATTCGCATGCGTACGAGTCAGTCTATCAGCAAGAGATAGTCCAGCATATTTTATGAGAGGTATTCGGTCTATGGACATTCAGCTCTATGTATTGTATTAAAAACAAAAGCCCAATATACAATAATTTGATAAACACATGTAATGTGAAAAATAAAAAAAATGAGAGAAAAATAACGTTTATTTATAACAAAAACACTGTTTAAAAACTGTTATCAAATGATTAGCTATGTTTTTCGGTTTGATAAACTCTCAGTTTATCGGCGATAAGTATGTTTTTTGTAAATTCCAGTTTATTTCAGTCTATTCAATTTTATTCAACAAAATAATAAACATGAAAATACAAAGATGAAAAGAATAATATGCTAGGAATATCAAAAGGTACCCCAACAGGGCTTGTATTGAAAATGCAGATATATTCTAAAAAAAATAATAAAATATAATATTGACGGTACGCGTTGAGAACCGGTGTGAAAGCAGATATAGTCCGGCGGGAGCCACAGTCCGGGGCTCCATAGACGATAACGGAATAAAGCGTGAAACTAATGTTATGTGAAGAGTCAACTGAATCGATTGCCCCATTGTTCACCTTTATTCCCGGACTATGAGTCCGCCGGACCATAATTACTTCTGCACCGGTGGTGAACGTAAATCATAGTCCCTTGTATGTATCATATTCCGGCTCCATATACGACACGGATAAAGCGTGATAATTAATGTTGCGTGAAGAATCAACTGAATCGATGGCCCCATTGTTCACCATTTATCCCGGACTGTGAGCCCTTAGGACTATATCTCCTGCCACACAGGCAAAGGATTCCGGGTTCCATAGTCGACAACGGAATAAAGCGTGAAACTAATGTTTGCATGAAGAGGCAACATGAATCGAGTGCCTGTTCCGTTGGTAGGCGGACCGTGATTCCCGGAGGACTATACTCCTTCACACTGGTGTAGAAGTAAGTATTGTCCGGCGTACTCAATAGTCCGGGAACATGGGGGCAAGCGATTCATTTGACTCTTCACGTCACATTGTTTCACGCTTTTATTCCGTTATCGTCTATGTAGCCACGACTAATGGCTCCCGCCGGACTATATCTGCTTTCACAACCGGTTAGAAGTTTTTTTTTATTCTACCGGAAACTCATAGTCCACCTACATCGGTAAAGAATAGTGTATTAAATTGAGTTGAATCACGGAATAGAGTTACTTCGACGCGGTTGTGGCAGGAGATATAGTGCCACGGACTCATTTCACCCACACGGTGAAGAATAAGGGTACACGATGTCAGTCAACTCTTCACGCTAGCCTTTATTCCTTGTCCGGTATGCTCCACCTGGCCATATTCCTGGGCTTACATCCCGACAACGATAAAGCGTGAGACGAATGTTGCGTGAAGAGTCACTAAATCGAGTATCCTATACTTCGCCGTTGTAAGTGGACTATGAGTCCCGAGGACCATTGGTTCGTCCGCAAATCGTAATTATATACGTAACTTTGCTGAGCGCTCGTTACATTCTACAAGTTGTGACTTTACGTTGCGTCGCGAACAATAGACGTTAGACAGTCGTAGGAAAACCTTTTCGCATAACTTAAGATCATTATTTCGTGTCTTCTATTTGGGTGCATTCGTGGGTGCAATTAGGTACGAGTCGGTGTTGAATGCCGTTCTAGTAATATCGATTAATAGATTTTAGAGGCATACGTGTGTTTTGGAGTTAGTGCAGACTTATTGAAACGGGTTAAGAACTCGGACTACCCCTCGCATATTAGAATTCCTCCTGGTTGATGAGAACCGCGTTAAATTGGCTTGTTATTATTAGCTGTATACTTTCGATAGGTATTAGATAGGCCTACACCGGCACAAGAAAACGGCTTCAGAACCAAAGAGGGCGGCTATTTTTCCTCATTAAGAGTCATTCTTATATAGGTTGGAAAGACAAAAAAATATTTGATTTAAAAAAATGAAAAGTAATATAGGCCTATATCCAATAAACGAAAACAAAAGACATGAATGAATATTACAGGCAAGGTAAATGCCTGCAGCCAGCAGGGAAAGGTATGTTAAGCAATTGAAGAAGACACACAATTACTAGCGAAGACTTGCACTGATTTTGTAAAGAATTTGAAAACTCGGAACGAGTCAATAGATGACGAATACATTGTGCACTTTTAAAAGGCTGACTCCAATTTTTGAAATGTTTTTGTTTATTATTCAATCATCTAAATACTCAATACCACAACAAAGATTGAGATGAAACGTATTGATGTAGTATTTTATATGTGTATAACAGTACCATAGGATAGGCCTACGGTTGACAACATTCCGGATTGGAATTTTAGTTACATCATTGAGATTTGCGCTAGCAATTTCACACATTGATTAGTATGCAAATGCAGGACAAGCCTTTTGTACAGGAAAAATTACGATTTAATTAGGAAATTTAGACGCCATTCTCGGGAATCTCTGGATTCAGCCTTTCCTGAACTAGATCAGAGGTCTGCATATCGTATCCTCTTCTCTTTCATTCCTTTTTTTTTTTTTTACTTCTTTTCTTTTCTTATCTTCTTTCTTTCTTCTTTCTCTTTGTTCTTCTTTTCTCTTCTTCTTTCTTTCTTTCTTTCTTTTTTTTGTTTTTTGGTTTTCTTTCCTCTTTCTTGCATAATCTTTTCTGTGCGTGGACAATGGATGATGGAACCCACTCTGTTTGGATAGATGACATCTTACAAAAACAATGATTGCTTGAATATACCTTTAATAATGTTTTAATCTGTTTTTGGTTTAACTTAATGTAGAGACATTCACCGATTTCGCTTCAATTGCGCAATTAAAATGATTATTCAGCCAACATGACTGTACCCATAGGAATAATTGACATATCATTAAAAACAAATTGCTATAATAGCTTATTATGCGTTCAGGCCTGTCTCTCCCTTCATTTCCTGGAACTATAAATGCTGTTGCCATGATTATTGCTACAAGATGATGATGGGAACACGGACCGATTGTTCACTTCCCACACCTACGAGTGTGCTACTTGTACTCATGACCACACGAAGTTTTAATCGTACTCGGGGCTTACCTAGGACACACATAGCCTACGTTGAATTTTCACGAACGCGTAAAAAATCTTAGTATACTGTACGTCGCAGACTAGGGCTAAACGTACGTCAGTCTTACGAATGCTTTCGCGAACGAACCCCATATCTCTTCTTCCTCACCGTTGTATTAACCACTTAACACGGCAACGGTTCGACAGGCGTTGTGTGGACACTATCCGTGTCTATGGCAAATATACACGGATTCGTGTCCTGCGAGTGTACGTCTAGTGGTAGGCAATCTGTGTCTACTCGGTAGTAGCGTACTAAATTCTCTTCTTGACAATTTGGGGAATAAGTTGTTGAAGACGTTTTAATTTAGTTTGGAAGAATGCTATCATAATTTTTCTGGGCCCACCCGTGGGAAGTAATGTACAATAAGAGGGCAAAATTAATACAGGGTAAATTTGAAATTGGGTCAAAATGCTTTTAAATATACACCAATATATAATAATTAAATAAGTCTCGTTTGTACCGATCTTGATTATCAAATAAACTACGCCCTATTTAGGTCAAGTCATCATAATCATTTTGTTTTCGTCGGTGGCCTAATTTTCACAATAGTCACCATAAACCTTAATCTAAACTTGTAGCTATACTAACCCTCACCAAAGATTTAAGTGTATTTCTGTGTTTCGTATGATCAGAGGAATAATTTTCCGTCAGTTTCTACAAAATCTGAGCATTATTTTGATGATTTTTTTACAGGATGACCTTTTAAATTTACATCCGCTAGCTAGCCGGAAAATGGACTTTGTACCGAAATTCATTCCCTCCTGCAATGGGCGAAAGGAAACTCATGATCCCATATTATATTTGTATTCTTTGACACCAAAAATAAAGGCTTGTCAAATACATCGTATGAACAAATATCATTTGAGAATAGTGGTGTAGAAATAAGAGTTTTTAGCACAAAAGAATATCTACCTTAAATTTTACTTTTTAATTTTTAGAATATGGCTTTTTAAAAAATCTTACAATCTTTAAAATTATCCCATCAATAACATAAATTCAAAGACATTGAAAACAAAATCCATAAAAAGTGATAAAAATGATTCATAACCATTTTAGCCTTTTTTAACCTATAGTTGTGGATCATTTGCACTCAATTTGAAGTTGATCATCATCAATAATAATAACCGTTCATTTGACACCAAAAATAAACCAATGGCTTGTTAAATGCGTCTTCTACAGGCAAAAAAAATTGATATTTCTTGTGTAAAATAACGGTTTTTGGTTTAAAAAAATGCATTTCTAGTTTAAATTTCACTTTCTTCAATTGATGAGAGGGCTTTTTATATTTAGAAGAATATTTCTTCTTACAATAACTACTCCAATTAAGGTTTCAATCAATAGCATCAATTCCGTGACATCTGAAAACGCAAAATCCATAAAAATTATGAAAAATAGGGTTTTTTATCACCAAATTTTGCACTTTTTTACCTATATTCTTGATACATGTGCATTCAATTACAGATTGGTCATCATTAATAATTAATTACCTTTCATTTGACACCAAAGATACATCAATGGCTTGTTAAATGCGTCTTCTATGGGCAAAATACATATTTCGAGAATTTTTGTGTAAAAATTTGTTGGTGAAAAAAGTGCATTTCCACTTTAAATTTCACTTTCTTCGTTGCAAAGGACTTTTATACTGAAGAGTATTTCTTCTTACAATAACTATGCAAATTTAAGTTTCCATCAATGATGTCAGTTCCACGACATTTGTAAAATGAAAAATCCATAAAAATGATTTTTTAAAAATGGGATTTTTTCGCCCAATTTAGCTGTTTGTTACCTTATATTGTGACTACACCAAAAATACTCCAATAGCTTATCCAATACCAATTTTATGTTTAAAATACAAATTTTGATGATTTTCGTGTAAAAATTGAAATTTTTGGTAAAAAAAGTGCATTTTTCACCCCCATGTCCAGCGAGTTGGCCAGTAAGAAATGCATGTTTGAATTCTACAGAAAATTCTGAATAAGATAGACCCTGTCAGAATTTTGCAAACGAGACACGTGATTAAATCGATGTCAGCTGAGGGACTAACCTTGAACTTTATCAGGGCATTAGCCGTGTAGTAAAGGTCGGAATTAGATAAATACACTTTTTTCAATCCTTATAATAGACAATACCTTGGTGTACATTTAACACCAATTTCCTCACTTGATTGAAATTGACCCTGTATTCATTTTGCCTCCTGGTTTTACAATGTTCCCATGCCGTACGTACGGGGGGGGCGGTCGCACATCCCCCCCCCCCCCAAAAAAAAATCCACAAAACGGGGCAAGTCCCTTTTTGCTGAATTTTTTGATAAAAGGTTCACCATTTAGAGAATTTTACAAGAAAGTCCACTTTTTGGTGATGAAGGGTTCAAAAGTCAAAAAAAAAGGGCCATTTTGGGGTTAGGGTCCACTTTTATAGCAAAAAAAGGTCCCTTTTTCGAAGTCCTGCACCCCCGCGCCCCCAAAAAATATAAATACATCCGGCGTACGGCCCTGATGTTCCCCACGTTCCTAGATGTGAACCCAAACTTCCTGATTCACACCAACCTTCAACACTATAGAAAAACATATTCAACCTTCTTTCGCAAACTTTCATAATAGGTTCTCATTTATATAAACCCTACTACAAAGAATTCGGCCGTGTAAATTCTATGAGTGTCTTTGAGACGTGAATTTGAATATTTTTTTGAGCTGGCGAAGCAACTCCTACAAATCGCCCCAGAAACTCTGTTAGTTAGTGTGTTCGTCCGTTTGTTACGGTAACATAAAAGGATTATCCATTGATGCTCCGGTTAGAGTTGTCCCCCGGTAATTTTGCTTTTTTTCGCTGATATACCAATACAAAAAAACTAGCGAGTTTGGTGACGCTTGTTTCGGACTACGCATGGTACAGTCCTTAATTAATACCCGGGGTATATTAATAAAAATATTAGAACTGTGGCAATTTCTGTGATTTTAAAGCCCCGGATGAAAACATCACACCGCGTCGTAGTCATTTCATACCGCCTATTGGAAAATTATTTTATTTTATCTAGCAAAGTAACTTTCTGAACACAACACATACCTGACGATGTTCTTGGATGTGTAAGGAACATTTTGTAACAGAGGGCCCCAGGCGATTCGTCGACAAAGTGCTTTTTTGATGCTGTTATGTTTACGTAATGCTGGACACTCGGTAACACCAAATGATCATCCTTTCTTGTCCATCACTTTTGCAACAACTAAAAAACTCCCCGCTATAGGGTATGTCTGCAGCTTTTTTTTTAAAAATCCAGTCCCTGTTTTAAGTTTTGTGTTAGTGATAAATGCATATTACTTGTAGAGAGTTCTTTAAATAATATTACGTATTCGTTTGTATCTTTAAAAAAAAAAACATCTCAGTACAATTCAAGTATTAGTTTTTAAACGAAAAACTTCAAGTGCGCCATCGTATCGTGCACCGCCAGAAATCATTGTCATAACACCTTAGTTAATAGCAACGTCGGCCCGTCCATTCTTGTATGGGAGAACCAAAAGGGCATCTAATGGGACAAAATTTTTTTTAATTTGCCACTAATGCCTAGTCTTTTAGTGACATGTTTTTGTTTTCTCTCTTAATATTATTACTAGGCAACACCCTGCCTGTTAACTAAAAGAGCAATTTTTAAAAATACAAAACAACAATATTTTTTTTACAGTTTCACATTCTTTTTTTCTCTGTACTTGAAGAGTAATAGTAAGGGGAACTCACGTGCACCAACTTCCGTTTTTTATAGAAGGTTCTTCATTTGTTTTCCTCCTTTTTTTTCAAAGAGGAGCTAAACGATTACAATAAAACTGAACGCTATTAATAAAAGACTTATATTTTTATATTAGTTTTTTAGGTGTTCTAATTTTTTTTTTTGGGCACTTAATATTTCATTTGCGATTGAAACTTTAACAATCATTTTAATATATGTTACTAGAAGCTAAACGATTATCAAATAGAAAATGAACTCTATTAATAAAAAAAATGATTTTTTAAAATTATAGTTTAGGTGTTTTTATTCATAATTAAAAAAATTGGTACTTAATATTTAATTTGCAAATGTAAAAATAGCCTAATCATAATATATGTATGTATGTTAATAATTAACCTAATAAGAAAACCACACGACACACAAGAAAAGTGAAATATGAAGAAATAAGAGAAAGAAAAGTTTCTTTATTGGGGTTTGAACAAATTGACTTGTACTCTTTCATGGGGGAGGGGACTGGGAAGTGAATCTTGCTTTTTTATGACACATTCATACACTCTTTAGAAAGAATGGTAGCGTAGTCCTGAAACGAAATGCAGCAAAATTGTTGGCTAAAATTATGGACGACAAATGCCTGTCTGTTAATTTAGATGTCGGACTGCGCCTGAAACCCACGAGCCCCACGTTTTTCCATTCCCCAAGATTCGGTACCGTACAGCTCAACGCTGCAATGTGGGTTTTTTTGCAGTAGCGATGTTGCGGCTCCCGTCGTACGGTACTCATATAGGCTTCTTTTGAGGCGCAGCAGCTAACTTGAAAAGAAGCCTATTGTATGAGTACCGTACGACGGGAGCCGCAACATCGCTATTAGGACAGATGAGCCATTCGTGCGGCAAATTCTTGAAACCGGCTGCTTCAAATATCGTCTTGATTGAGGCAGAAATTAACATGATTAAGGACTACAAATGTACAAAAGAGATGTCTGTGTGTGCTTATTGGGTTTTAAAAGAGTATAAGAATACAGATTTGCGAAATTAGCAAAAGTAAACCTAGATATGATGATGCTGATAATGGTATTGTTGGTGTGGGTTCCCGTATCCAGGATGTAGTCCCTTCGGGACGTGTTACGGTAATAAAAAATACCAGTGAATTATATTCTAACTTTTGATACCAAAGGGATACAGACTTATTGCTTGTGATGTTCCTCTTTCCTTGTGTACAATTTTGGTGTAATTTTACAAAAGGGATTTTAATCATTTACCCTATTAAATCTTTGGGCTAAATGATGTTTTGCTTGGATGTTATGAGTAAAATCTGCGAAAATGTGCCCCATTTTGGTCGACCAATATTAATTTTGAACTCCCACAACCTCACATGCTATTGGTTCATTCGCAGCTTCCGAGACATTCTCGGTCTTGTTTGTATTATATGAAAGAAGCGAACTGACAGATAATCGTGCATAGTTCTTGGTGAGCCTGGTGAGGGGAAAATTGGGGAAAATTTGTATAATTAATAAGTACATTTAAATTTACATTTTTTTTAAATTTGAGAACACTAAATATACTACTACGATGGCATGTGGATAAGTCTAGCACTAAGTTATATTCGATAATAGGTTCAGTTTCAGTTTATTCACCATAAACGAGAAAAATAAGGATATGAAGTGATCAACGGTAGGCTGACCAAATCAGAGTAGAGCTCGAAATATATTGGCCACATCTATAAAAAATATTACTTAATAAGTGCGAGGACGTAAGGACAACGATAAAGGCAAAGACAAGGTGCAAAACAAGACCAGGCAAGACATGTGAGACAGACAGTACGTTGGCAATGTCCATTTAGAGATATAATTTAAATAAATATACTTGGGTTATTACAAAAGAGAAGGAATATACAATACTAATTACACATAAATGATAGCTGAGCCAGTACAGGCCTTTCACGTTACAAGATCTATGAAGATTGCTGAGGGACCGAGGGTCATGTCCTATTAGTAAAGCAGACATCCGATTAGTACCAAATGAAACAAAATATCAATGTCTTCTCAACAATATTCAGTGAACTAGATGTGGCCTTAAGTGAGGGAACGTTCCATTTTAACGTGATAAAAGATATGCCTTAAACTTGTATTAAAACTCTTAGGAGAAGTACAGTTACGAATCTCAGCATCAATTTCATTCCATTCTAACGGGCCCTGTCTTCTAATTGTATGCCTTGCGAGATCGGTAACAAAATTATGAGGTCTGTACTGAGATGAGAAGACCTGGTCCCGTATGAATGAATAATATTTGACTTACAAAGTAACTAGAAAACAATAGGTAACAAACTAATTTATACATAAAAAGGTGCCTTCTGATACTTATGAATGTCGTAAACAGTGAGAGTTTTTAATTGGGCAAATAAAGGTGGTGAATGGGCAAAATAAAAGGGAGTTGGTGCACAGACGAATGATTTTCTTTTGTTTAATATGAATTGAATGTAAATTACAGTTATTATTATCAGCCCAAATTAAATTACAATATTGAATGTGAGGTAATACAAGACTAGAATAAAGGGAAAACAATGTAGTAGATGGCAGTGTATGTTTAAGTCTAAAAAGAATTCCTGAGTATTAGTATATTGATAATATGAGTATTGTGGTCGTTCCAAGTCAGAGAATCGTCGAGTATTATGCCAAGAAATTTGGTATGTGAAACTTTTAGAAGTGGAATGTTATCAATATAAATTGCAACAATGTTTTGATAGAAACGTTTGTCATGTATATTTTTAAATAACATAAAGGTAGACTTAGCAACTGCTTTGTGAAGGATAACGTAATAAACAAATAATAAACAAGGGTTTCAAGGACATTAGTTTGTATTTCAAAAATATAAAAATAAATTGAGAATACAAAATAAAATATTACATAATTTCTACACATGTTTGGCAACAAGAAATATTGACGATTCGGAAGTATTTAAAATACTAAGTGTTTTTTTTTTTTTTTTTTTTTTTTTTTTTTTACAATTTCTTTGTTGTGTTTCGGGCATCAGATTTCTGCTAGTTTTTCGATGTTTGAAGGCACATATCTAATAAAAAAAGAAAATTGAAAGCATGGCAAACTATATATACCCAAATGGAGCTCAACGGCTCCTATCAAAACATTACCGTTTGTTCCAATAAAACGTTGTTTAGAGGTGTTATTAACCAAGGACAAAAATATGCAAAGCGACCAAATGCATTTGACCACTTTAAAGCCACTATCAGCGATTTTTTCAAAATGTAAACAAACAGCGCCCCCTATTTTTCATCAAAGTACATTTTTTTTGTACTGTTGTGTTGGAAATTGTTGTAGTAAAGATCCCTGTAAGTGGCTAAGCGTAACGCGCCGTATTTGTCAAGAAATGATGATTTTTATGCTTTGTTTACTAATAAAAGTCGGGATCCGACTTTTTTAGGCGCAAAAACAGTCGTAAATGGCATCTTCGGGACCGCTTTAAAATGATTAAGTGTTTGTTTTTCACAATGAACAGTAATATAAGGTGTTGATATGACCTAACACTAGCAATTTAGAGACAAAATGGGCATTTTGATTTTGGAAAAAAATGACTGATAGTGGCTTTAATTACTAATTATCTTTGTACCTGCTTCCGAAGCTGAAAAATAACATTTTATTATGTTGGTGGCCAATTTAGTGGCCATCTTGGATTTTATAGGTATCCGTGTATATATCCCCGTCCCTTAAACCTTCAAAACCCAAGTGACAAAAATCACGGCCCTGACCCCTGCCTTGGGATAGTGAGAAATTGCTCCTTAAGGGCTTTCAACCAAGATGAAAACTTATAAAATTGATTTGGGTCATCCCCCTTTAAAGGGGTATTTCGTGATACACAACCTCGTCTCCCGACTTACCTAAATAAAAAGTTCAAATTTTGATATCATCTAAACAGTTAGCCAAAGTATATTTTTACTTCGTCATTTTGTATTTTCTGTCCGTAAACGGAAATATAAATATTGGTGCTTTTATGTCCTTATTCAAACAAAGGGGTCAGGATATCCATACACAAACATCCACCGAAACAATTGCAACTTATTCTAAATTGCAGTTGTATTCTCACTTTAAATATGATTTACAATGTGAATCATATCTGTTTAACATAGATAAGTTTTCTTTTAGAATTAAGACACACGGTAGTGTGTCCACCAAGTTTTAAAAATAACAACCCGAAAAAACAAGAAAAAAACAGCAAAAAAGCATTAGAACGGCGTCCATGATACAAGCGACACACACCGTGAGTATATTAACAGAAACAAACTTCCCTTTGTTTTACGCGTGTTTGACGAGTAAAACCACAAGGTGGGAGTATCGTTACCAATCGCTTAAAGGTCCATGGCCCGATCGCTAATAGCCTCGTCCCCAGAAGCCCAGATTTTACCGGAAGTGGTCGACATTTTGGTATCACAAGAAAGCTACTATTTTTCTCATTTACCCTGTGAAATCTTAGGGCTAAAGGATGTTTGGTTTGGAAATTATGAGCGAAAATGTACTCCATTTTAGTCGACCAATATTAATTTTGCACAGTACTCTATGGGACTCACAAAATCACGTTTCTAGCTCTCACATCAAAACGGATTGAAATATCGGCGAGAAACTTAACAGATGGGGTTTTTGGGTGAATGCCATTCTATCAAGATGAAAACTTTATATACTTAAATCGGACCGCCCCCCCCCCCTTTAACTACTCGTAATACAAAAGCACAGCATGTATTCCAACCCTCAAAAGTATATGTGACACATTTGATGAGCAAGATATGAATTAAGAAAACGGAACGACGAGTTAGAAATGCTTTCAAACGGTCATTTATATATAACGATTATTAGTGGCAAATGTGAAACCTATAAAAAATGGTCTCACAGACCTACAGCCTTTATTACGAAATGAATATTGCCAACATTTAGTACAGGATTTCTATTTATCCTCATGATGTGCCTTTTACTGCTAACATTGAAAATAATTGACTTCATACAAAGAAAATAATGTTTAACGGGATTCTTTTTTTTTTTCAACATGACTACTGAACCCTCACTTACTAACATAATTATACAACAATTCGCGTCTTATCTTGTAAGCTTCCTCCGTGGCACAGCGGTCTAAGCGATAGATATTATTGATTTTACTTTTGGATAGTCTGTTGTTGCCATTTCGAGTCCGGTGGACCACCACTTTCGCCATGTTATAATTATGCTAGTATGCAGTTCTGGTGATCATTCTCTTTAATTTTGGGTATGTAGGCTAACGGTCACCCTGACCATTGAAACGGAATGGAAGTATTATCAATCCGGGATATTAATCAAGAAAAGTGTGGGTTATATCATTCAAGATTATTGTGGTGTGCCTTAATTATAGCTTAATTTGTAAAGAAAAATATAAGGAAATAATTACCTTTTTTCCACAGGAAAAAGAGTGATGTACTTCGTAGACTAAGATCGTGGAATCAGAGTAGATATGAAATTCTGGGTTCTTCTGGTAGCTCTTGGTTGCGGATAGTGGGGTCGTGTTTGCCTGGTGGTACAAAGCTGATTTACGTCTGAGACTCTTTCCAGTTTCCCAATTCTAACCTTGGTGATACGCGGTTACGGATGAAAATAACGATGTCTTTACAGAACATGAGGATGTTTGTAAAGTGTTAATGTTAAACACATTCCTGTAATTCCTTTCCTTGATCTTCGATTACAAATTGGACTATTCCACAAACAGTCTGGGGATAAGTATTTTTTCTGGTATTGAATAATTATTTGCTTTTGCCCCTCAAAGTGACAATATTCCCTTCGCTATAATTTCGCTGGTTTCCCAACGACATCAGACTCCTTCAACTAGGAAAACTTTTGGGAGGTCATTAAGAATTCACAAAACTTTCTCCCGTTACGGGGGTGGGGTCCAAGTGACTGGCAAACCAATAATGTTGCTTTATGGTGGATTGACAATTCCAATATCTTATGGGAAATTATTGCAAATTTTAAAAAAAGCCCGAGAGTTGCCATTGTTACGAAAATAGCTAACGAAAGAAGCATGCTGTATGTTGCTGTTTAAAAAAAAATCATCTTTGCGTGTAAATTTATGCTCGTTTCATTTGGCAAAGAAGATTAACATTTGATTCCATAAGCACAGGGAACTAAAAATAAAAAATACCCACAATGCAGTGCAGGAAGTCAGGGAAACATCTTCCAAATCAATTAATTTCACTTCTTGCACTCGAACATTGCATGTTAAAGACACGTCGGTGATTCACCCGAAAGAGAAGAAAAAAATATTTGCAATTCGCAGGAATAGCTCCGAGGGGAAGAATAGGCCTTTAAAGGTGCAACGAGAGATTTTGAGGCATCCAAACGTTGAGTCATAATAATTTCACATAGATTAGACCTCAATAGATTTCCTATCTTATATTTGGCCGCTGTAGAAATGTCTCAAAAGAGAGAAAAATGTGAATTTGATTTGCTTATATTTCAATATAAAAAATAGGCTGAATTTCGTATTTGCTCCTATACAAAAATTTGAAATTTCACAATTTGTGCACCAAAGAAACATTTCTCAGCTTAATTCTTTCAGATGGGATATTTGATGGAAAGCTTTACATCAGGGCAAAAACCAGTCCTTCGATTTTTTGGGACACCTGATATGTGAAATCTCTCGTTGCACATTTAAATTTTTCAAAAGTTATTTTTCCAACTGAAAACTTGACAGAAAAGGAAGAAAACAACAGATGGATCTCCATTCCAATTACGTGTTATAGTAAGTGTCCGTACGGGCAGTTAGGGAGCGACCATTATTTATGCCTGAGTTTTCAATTGTATTTTCGGCGAAATTCCCTCCGCTCCCCCCCCTCCCGCTACCGTTCAAAAAATCGCACTCCACCTTGATTTCCGGGCTGTCTCCCAGTGAACCTACTCTCTACACTACCAAACACTGTTTAACATCATTTCTCAAATATTCCCATATCATGACTATAGGCCAGCGCAGGCCTTTTCAATCAAAATAATTCAATCAAAAAGAGTCAATCGAAATAATTTATTTTGCAATCGCTCTCACATTTCACATACAACTGAACACAAAGCAGTAACACATGTTAATATAACAGGAATACAAAATAAATCATATAGATTGAGTTGAAATACAAATACAATAATAAACCGACTAAACAGAAACTACAATTAGATATGTATATATGTCTATAAAAGATAATATTAAACTTAGTCAGGTCATACTAATATAGCAATATTGACATAACGTTAAAGACAGTTATGATAATACTAATAAGCTAAATAATAATGGCAAGAAAATACAAGATATGGTCGTAATAAGAAACTCAACATCAATCTATGTGAATAATGAAACTCATGGAAATTGATATATTTGAGAACAGTCATTGGATAAGGGAAAAAAGGAGATGAAGTATCATCATTGGCCCAAAACTGAGTCATAATACTAAGCTCAATTTCTGCTCGCAGAAATCAATTTCTGCTCGCAGAAATTAATTTCACCGAGCTGAAAATTCTATCCAATCAAAATTAAGTCGAGCCGGTTTTAACCAATGAAAAGAGCTTTTTTGGCGAGCTGAAATGTTTGAACTAATTTCAGCTCACCGAAATTAATTTTTGCGAGCAGAAATTCATTCAGCTCGCTGAAATTACAACCAATCAGGAATCGTTTTTTAATGCGAGGCAGAATTAACCTGGCCAACTCGTTCACAAGTAATGAATTTCAGCTCACCGAAATTAATTTCTGCTCGCTGAAATTACAACCAATAGGAAGACGTTTTTTTCAGCCAGCTGAAATTCCAGCCAATGAAAAGCAATGAATTTCTGCTCGCCGAAATGAATTTCAGCTCGTCAAAATTAATTTCTGTTCGCTGAAATTACAGCCAATAGGAAGACGTTTTTTTCAGCGAGCTGAAATTCCAGCCAATGAAAAGCAATGAATTTCTGCTCGATGAAATGAATTTCAGCTCGCCGAAATTAATTCTCCCGCTGAAAATACAGCCAATAGGAAGACGTTTTTTTCAGCGAGCTGAAATTCGGGCCAATGAAAAGCAATGGATTTATGGAAGATTTCTGGAAGAAATGGACGACGTTTTTTTCAGCGAGCTGAAATTCCATCCAATGAAAAGCAATGAATTTCTGCTCGCCGAAATGAATTTCAGCTCGTCAAAATTAATTTCTGCTCGCTGAAAATACAGCCAATAGGAAGACGTTTTTTTCAGCGAGCTGAAATTCCAGCCAATGAAAAGCAATGAATTTCTGCTCGCCGAAATGAATTTCAGCTCGCCAAAATTAATTTCTGCTCGCCGAAATGAATTTCAGCTCGCTGAATTACAGCCAATAGGAAGACGTTTTTTTCAGCGAGCTGAAATTCCAGCCAATGAAAAGCAATGAATTTCTGCTCGCCGAAATGAATTTCAGCTCGCCAAAATTAATTTATTTCAGCAAGCAGAAATTCATTGCATTTTAATTTTGGTGAGCAGAATTCAGTACTTATGAACGTGATGGCCAGTTGTCGAATTTCGGCGAGGTTAAATTAATTTCAGCGAGCTGAAATTATTTCAAACATTTCTGCTCGCTGAAAAAAAAATGTTATTTGATTGGTCAGTGCCGCGAGTATCATAATCTGATTGGATAAATTTCTGCTCGCTGAAATTCTGAATTTCAGCTCGCTGAAATTAATTTCTGCGAGCAGAAATTGAGCTAGTTATGACTCGTTTGGCCAATGATAATGAAGGAGAGGTCAATAAGTCCATGCGGCTTTAAAACTGACCCCACCTTGCAAATGTTGTAGTTACACTGCGGGACAACACATGACAATACAACACACACACACACGAACAAATAATACAAACAGACGGAAGACAGTAAATTAGACTAAGTTGGGACATACGCATAATCAACCAGTCAAATGGGGTATGGGGTATAATTAAAACTAATAAATATAAAATACAAGGGAAAAAAAGATAATTACCTGGTTTCATATTTATTGAGAAAATGGGTTTTCATGTTGGCTTTAAAATTATTTATAGTCTTCGAATCTTGGATATCTTTATTCAAAGCATTCCAGATTTTAGTACCAGAAAATTTTATTGAGTATTTTAACAGGTTTGATGTTGGTTTAATGGTTATAAAGTGTTTAGCTTGTCCAGTGTTATAACTATGAATGTCACAGTATCTTGAAAAAAGTAAGAGAAGGAATTTGGAAGAGTGTTATTATTATAGCGATACATAAAGAGTGCCGTTTGTAATTTGTTTATATCATGGATATTTAAGGCCTTAAAATTGTTAAATATTTGCTTGGTGTGAGACAAAAAAAAAATTGAGTTGTTGATAATACAGAGGGCTTTTTCTGAATTTTAAAAAGATGTTGTTAGAATTTGGAGAGTCCCATGGAGAATGTTTATTTATTTATTTATTTTATTTTTTGGTCTTATTTAGATCATTCAGTGTTCAGACATTGCTTTCCAATGATGCCCAGGGATCCAAGACGAATTGGGACAGCCAGGGGTTTTCACCCTACTCTTATCGAAACTGGCTGCGATTACATATACAGGCGTGATTCTCCATGTATATGGGACGGACGGCTTAACTTCCCCTCCGAAGGACGGGGTATTCTCATGGTTCGTTTGCCCAAGTCCAAATGAACCACTGGGAGAGCGGAATTCCAGTTTTAATCAATAGTCCTTACAAATTAAATCCAGAATTTAGTACCCAATTAAATCCCAGCAAGTGGCCCCGCCGGGGCTCGAACCGGGAACGTTCTGCTCCAAACCCTAACCAGTGGGCCACGCTCTCCAAAGAATGATTAAGATCAAAGGTGTTATTGGTAATTGCCCATGCTATGTTGCTATAAGATATGTATGGGAGATTAAGAAAGAGTAAGGGACCAAGAATAGAACCCTGGGGTACACCACAGGAGACTGGAAGGAGGTCAGAAGAATGTGAATCGAAATCAGTAAATTGACATCTGTTTGAAAGATAACTTGAAAGAATATCCAGAGCAATGCCACGGATACCATAATAGTGAAAGTTGAGAAAAAATGTTATGGTCAACGGTATCGAAATCTTTAGAGAGAGATCTAAAAAGATGCCAATAGTATGTGTATTAAGAGCGGGAGAAGAAGAATATTGTTGTACATATCAGAGTGCAAGATCAGTGGAATGCTCTTTGCGAAAGCCATATTGATTGTCGTGGAGAATGGGAAGTGAGAAAGAAACTGTCGAGCCGGTTGTAAATTAAGAGTTAAAATCTTGGAAAAAAGCAAGGTAGCAACGATATTGGCGACTAATTAGAAAATATATGAGGATCGTCCTTTTTGAAAACAGGGATTACTTTTGCAAATTTGAGGGCTGAAGGAAAGACACCAGTGGACAAAGACATATCAAAATATGAGCCAGGGGCTGGAGATAACAACAGGATGATAAACTAGGTGGATGCGGCTCCTTGAGGAAATCAAAAAAGACGTAAAAGATTGATTTTTGACACAAGTGTGCAGACCAATATTCAGCAAAAAAGAATTAAAAACTTATTGGAAATATGACTCGGGTCAGAGATTGTGGAAGTGTCATTAACAAAAAATTTTGGACTTACAAGGACATTATTTATTATTTGCCAAGTGTTCTTAATATGTATTTATATGTATCAAATTTGTTAGCATAGTAATTTTTACATGCAACCTTATTAAGTGTGTAATTTATTTCTATAGTTAGACGTATTAGTATCGCTAGGATATTTAATATACATTTTGTAAAGTTTATTCTAGTTTAATGACTTATTCTGCTGCAGTAATCCAGGGTTTCGATTGCCTACGCAAATTGATCTTTTTTAATTTGATGAAAAAATGTTAAAAACGTAATATTTTAATAAAATAATTTGTTGATAAAAATATTATAAGAATTATCTGCAGAAGAGCTATTTAACCACGTCATCTCAATATTAATACCCTAAGCTCAGTTCTGAAAGAAGCAATCGTAGTTTTAGTTATTTTCCTTTTTTGTATACGTAATGTTTCACATTGGAATTGATTGGGTAATAATGTTATAGTATGTGACATATTGGAAACATAGCGAAAAGAGAAAGTATCGCTTGCTCGGTCTAATGATCCAATTGACATGTCCCCACAACACACACACACACACACACACACCATCACCACCACACACACACACACAACACACCAACAAACACAGCATACATACCCACACACACACACAAGGCTGCAAATCAAAAGGGAGAGTAGTGACACAACATAGTCAAACATACATTTAATGAAATCAGTCAATAACATGAAAATGTATGTTAACTCAAAAGAAACTATTCTTTTTTTTTTTTTTCTTTTTTTTTTCCTTAGCAAATCTGTGAAAAAAAAATTTAAAGAAGCTGATTTCAACTGATTTTGGTAGGTAAAGGTGTCAAATTTACCAAAAAAAAGGTGAGTTATCGTAGGTGGGTGGGGAAATTGGTTTTTCGGAGTCAAAGGTCAATAACAGGGGTCAAATTTTGAAATGATCCAATCATGTGAAAAGTTACCAATTAATAGTTTAATCATAAGGATTCCTAAAAGGGATAGTTTGTACTATCTGCTGGCCGAAAGTTTTGGAGTTTTAGGGTAAAAAACAGCAAAAATCAATAAAAAACGGTCATTTTCAGTTGTACAGGGGTCACATTTTAAAATTAATAAAACACAAAAACATTAAAAAAAAAAAAAAAAACAAAGTGGTGCCAATTATAGAGGGAGCTCATAGGATTAAAAAAAATTAAGGAATAATTTTGACTGATGAAATGCTTAGTTCCCAATGTTAGGGGCACCAAAGGTCAACATCCATTGCCTTCAATGGGGATTGACCTTGTTCCCCCTACTTTGGTAAGTAAGCATTTAAGACACCCAAAACTATTCCGTTATTTTTTTTATAGCTCCTCTTAATTTGCACCATTTTTGTCCAAATCGGAGAGTAGTTAGTGTGTAATTTTAAAATTTGACCCTTGTACAACTGAATGATCCTTTTTCTTGATTTTTGATTGTTTCCTATAACTCCAAAACTTCGGCCTAGATAGTGCCAAACTATACCTTTTTGGAATCCTTATGATTAAACTATTCACTTGGTACTTTTCAACTGATTGGACAATTTCAAATTTGCCCCTGTTCCCCACCCCCTACGATAACTCACTTTTTTTTTTTGGTTAAATGTTGACACCCATTTACCTACCCAATCAGTTGAAATCAGCTTCTTTAAATTTTTTTCACAGATGAAATGACTTTAGGGATACTGCTATAGGGGCAATGTTACATGAAAAGCAGAGAAAGTTGTAAATACCAAACTCATAAAAAGCTGATTCCAATCTATGCAAGGTCACAGGAAGGGTGCAAGCAAGTTGTAAAAAGGGTGTTTTCGTTCTTGTTTTGGTGTCTTGACACTCTTTTTTTTAATTTTAGGGGGTTCGATCGAACACACCGAAGGCCCCCCTTGACTACGGGCTGGGAAGTTGTATAGGTGAGTCAAAAAAAAAAACTTGACCCTGATTTTGTCCGCCATTTTGAATTATTAGATAACATATATTAACATATTGGTATCATCGGAAAGCGTATTTTATTATCTTTGATTTGCTGCAAAGATTAAATCTAATCGGTCAAGGGTAGGACGAGTACAGTCTTTTGAATCAAGTAGTCAGTTTTCCCCATCCACGGATTCCCATTTGAACGCACGGCAGACAACCAGGCAAATGACTCCCCCAAATGTATGTTTAGTTCAAATTAAATTAAAGTTAGACCTTAAAAGGTATAACGCCTTGTGCATTAATAGTAAGTTTGTTATTACAAAAACCCGTTTTAAAGATGTGGCATATTTTTGTACAGGATACACAATACTTTAAACCTCAAAGGGTTGTCACCGATGTCTTTTCATTCATATGGTCTGATTCATTCAACTCCTCTAGAAACTGATACATATATCAAGTTACTTTATTTTTCAAATGATTGCTACGAGTGAGGAGGACGTAGAAACGTTAAAATGGCATCAATGGTAAGTTGTGACTGAATTTTGTGGGGTTAAATAGCGTTACATTAATTCTGCAGTCAATAAATAGCCCGATTTTCTTCTGGACACTGATTTGCTTCGCAGAACGCCGTTCATTTTAACAGTTTTAATGCGAATCCGTGGATAGAGCACAAAACCGACTACTTGATTCAAACGACTGTAGTTCAGTCTATATCTAACCAATGTGAATGATATTTGCAGCATATTAAAGATAATGAACTAAGCTTTCAGATGATACCACATGTGTTAGATATATGGCACTTAAAAATTCAAAATGGCCGTCACAATCAGGGTCAAGTTTTTTTTACTCACCCTGTAGAAACAACCTCAATGTCTGCTGACAACACCATCAACGTCCTCATCGTTGAGCTCAATCCTGCCATAGTCACATCAGTCTACAAACCTCCACCAGTAGACTTCAAGCACCCCAATTCAATCTTGGGAACTCCACCAAACCTCAATTCTTCATTGGTGATTTCAACAGCCATAGTACCCAATGGGGCTGCAATGAATCCAATAAGGATGGACAAGCTGTCGAAGAATAAAATCGAAGTCAAAATCCGCTTATTATTTCCCACACGTTCCCAAAGTTCTTGAGGAAAGCTTGCAGTCTGAGATTTTATGCCACTCCTAAAGCCTAGTCAAGATCCATCTAATCCCAAGAGCTATAGACCAATATCATTCCTCAGCCTTACCTACAAGTACAAGCTCTTTGAACGTCTCCTTCTCAACCGTATCGCACCTATGATAGACGAACACCTCATACCAGAACAAGCACGTTTCCGACCAGGCATATCAACAACAAGCCAAGTACCCAACCTAACTCTGCACATCGAGGATAGTTTCGAGAAGGGTTTGGAATAACCGGAGTCGTGTTCGTCGATCTATCAGCGGCGTATGACACTGTTAATCACAGATGTTTACTCCATAAGATTTTGGAACTCACCAAGGACATCCGCTTGACTGAGCTCATCAAGGGATTACTTGCAAACAGGGTCAGCTAGGAGCGAAGAAGAGCCGATGGCGTAGGCTCAAGAATGGACTATCCCAAGGGAGCGTGCTCGCACCTTTTCAACATCTGTACCAACGACCAACCTAGGAGTGCAGGAACCTCTCGTTTTATCTATGCAGACGATCTTGGAATTAGCGCACAAGATGCAGACTTCACAGCTGTTGAAGGGAGACTCTCAAACGCTAAGCTTTGGATGAACTCATTCCTTATTATGAGGACACCATCTATGTGTAAATCCATCCAAGTCACATGTGTGTGCTTTCCATCTACGCAACAGTGAAACCAAACGTCAACTTAAAGTAATCTGGTCGGGAACACCCCTGGAGCACTGTGATAATCTGCGACTGTACTCTCTCTTATAAGCCCCACACCAAGAAGACGAAGAGTAAAGTATGTTCACGCAATAACATCTCTTGAACAAACTCACTGGAAGATGATGGGGTGCTCACCCACATTCCTAATCCTAGCAGGAATTGCTCCACCAGACATCCGTCGTAGTGTAGCGAGCATGCAAGAGCGTAGCTGTCAAATATAATAATAATTGTCACTTATGAAGCGCTACAACAAAGTATCTAAGCGCTGTAGATAATCACAAAAACACACCAAAAATGCAGTTTCTTAATCTATAAATTAAATGAAATAAAATTATAAAACTAAATATAAACCTAATGATTTAACATTTCATTTATTAAAAAATAAAGAGAGGTTCAGCATATGACCAATTTGCCACCCAAACAAACTCATTCTGATTAAAAAAAAAAGTATGGCTTCAGTCTAGTTTTTAAAGTGGAAACAGAACTGGTGCATTTTATAAGATCCAACGGGAGGCTGTTCCACATACGGGGAGCTGCAATGGCAAAAGCCAAGTACCCATACATAATCTTACTTCGTGAACCACACCAGAAGACCTTCGACTAGGAGCCAGAGAATACTTGATATAAATTGAGATCAGTTCATCGAGGCACTTGGGAACCATTTCGTATCTTATAGGTATTGAATATGATCTGAAACGGACTGCGTCTTTAAAGCTCTTTAACTTTAGGCCAGTGTTCCGAACAGGCGAAATGTGCATCATATCGGTTTGTCCAAGGACAAGTCTCCTTGCGAGTTCTGTGTACCACGTTGTCAAGGTGAAATATGACTGAAAGGAAGACCACACAACAGAGATTTATTACAGTCTAATCTAATGGACACAAAAGCATGAACCTGGAGGTAAGGAGAGAAGGAGAAACTCTTCCTAATTGCATGACGCAACGCCGATTATCTCAATTATATCCACTTGTGTCAAACACTCATTGAAACTCAAGCATAGACCAACAAAGGCCGCATCTCTGCGGAGTACTCTTTCATGGTCCTGATCATCGCCGACATAAGCTGTGCACGCTCAGTTGAACAAGAATTTGACCTGTGCGCAGAAGGTATATCCCCGATGCGCAGTGTTTTGTTTACATGTGGAGACCAAAAACAGAGATTGAGTCGATTACAGAGCCGAAGATTCTGATATTTCAGGTCCAAAAACATCGGAGATAGCATGTTCTAAGATGATTACATTAATTTAGTTTTGAAAACTTGATGTTTATTTGATAACGGCCGTATTTCTTAAAGTATAGATTATGGAGACGAAAAATTTTCTTTTAAACTTGAATTGGGAAGAAAAATGCCGTATCTAAACAGTGGACACCACCTTGACAGTGCCCGAGTGGCCCGTTTTCATCAATTTGTATGTCCGAAGTTTGGTCATATTTACCACAGAATTTTAATGTTAGTTAGCAGATAATGGTCAAAATTTTGCATTTTGTTCATAAAACATCAATTTTGCAGAAAGGTAGCGAATTAATTTTGAAAACAATTGGATTTGGAACCACCTGCCACAGGTCCGTTCACATGTCACCCTAGAGGTCACAAACGGTCAATTGAGGTCAAAATACACTTAAACATGAGAATAAGGTTTGCATAAACTCTAACACATCATACACATTCTCATGGATCTATTTTTGACAATCATCGACTTAATCAAAACGGTCTTCCTCTTAATAAGGGACACTGAGATTTTATGAGGATACAAATTTTTGGTATAAATTTTTGATTTTTGCGCTTTGTTGTAGAAGATCAACCGAGACATTTCGTAGGTTTTTGAACAAAGAAAGAAAACAAACCCTAAGTTTTGAACTCCCCGTGCTGTCCTGATCGCCCCATAAACAAGCGTACTCGGATATCTGTCATTCACAACGAAAATACAAAGCATATGATTACTGAAGATGGCCGGCTTTTACGGCTTATTGTCCCTCCAGGTTTGATTTATTGGTAAAATTGTTTTTAAAAAATGGAGGGCATATTTTGCTGGAAATGTCCCTCTTATCTTTTTAAGCTTAATACATTAATCAAACCATAAACATGTCAATTGAAGAGATAACCGGGACAATAAGCTCACTGGGGTCCTTTCGGGGAATGTTTGAAAATTTTACAAGTCATATCACATTGTAATCACCAAAAGCCACAAAAGGAACAATCGGATTTATATATTTTATGACCTTTGACACTGTCACTTTTAAAGAAAATCATGAAAACTAATGAAATAAGATTTTGCTAAGGCCCTACCTTGCAAATAACAACGTACTAACGAGACAATGTTAAATGCTGAATGCATGGTGCATCACTTGCTCGATGTACATTACAATGCTGTGGGTACTATTGCGATGGGGCGCTCCATTTAAAAATACTTTGTACACGGATCATATGCTTAAAACATGTATTGTTCCTCTGAAGTGCAAATCGGATATCGCCAAGTGTCTCATTATTTCATCAACACCACAAATGTGGCCACTTCGGGACAAAATTGAAAAACGGAAACTTCAACACTGGAAGTTTGGTGCCATTGTTTTAGATACGGCATTTTCTTCCCAATGCAACTTAGATTTTGTCCCAAATATAACTTTAAGTAATACGGACGGCGCTACGAAACATTACTTTTTTAAAAGCCGAAAAGTACGAGTAAAACTAGAATAAGTAATCTCTTAGGAACATGCTTCCTGCGCTTTCCTAATAATGAGCCACAAGTTATCCGAATGATCTTGTTTTACCTTGAGAATGATTGACCGGGACGTGGTTCCATGTCTTAAAATATCAATACTCAGTATTTAATTGTACCTCACTATTTATGCCAAGCTTCATGCTTTTATAAGAACTGCACATTCTTACAATATATGTCTTCCCGCTATCTATGTACATGTATCTATGTAAGTAGTCACATCGATGCAATGTGTGATGCACACTCAGCATCAATATCGATCTCTGTTGTTTTCCAATAAATAGTTGAGAGGCCTGTGTTAACGAATTACGAGGGCTGCGATGATCATCGGTTCAAAGGGAATTTGTGAAAGAGCTTTCGCCTCCTTCTCTCCTACCTATATGCAATGAACCAGCTTTCTAATGGTAGGTTGATCTAAATACCTACGGATCCGTTCAATCTTGTAGTTCCTAAAGACGCATAGAGCTGCGATGTTCCTAAATGTTATCTTCTTCCATTGTGGAGTGTTGATTCTGGCATCATCAACCCATAACAATAGCTGTAGACTGCAAGAGTACGATGCGTGAATGAAAATGCACAATCTCCGTCTTCGATCATTCAGCATAAAGCCCCATATTGGTGAGGGACCAAGATCTTACTCAGAGATACAACTTTTTCAATTTGTTTAGCCTTCTGATGTCTTGAATGACTTCAGCCACTATGATACAATTGTGTGTCATCTGCTTAAATCATGTGCATATTCCGTTATGGTGCACCAATCACGACACGTCACTCAAAGACCAGATATATAGGATGAAATCAAGAGGTCCCTTGACATATCCACTGTGGGGTACCGGCACGGAAGGATATGAATGTATGAAAGCTTATCATTCACAACAATAGCTTGGGAAAGGAGATATGATTTAAAC
The DNA here is from genome assembly GCA_023653785.1 of Ophioderma brevispina. Taxonomy (NCBI): domain Eukaryota; kingdom Metazoa; phylum Echinodermata; class Ophiuroidea; order Amphilepidida; family Ophiodermatidae; genus Ophioderma; species Ophioderma brevispina. The sequence goes on from JAMKCH010036230.1 coordinate 93,115, forward strand.
CATCGTACACAGTACCCCCAAATGCCGTACCGAACTTTTTGTAGACGCTCGAAACGCATTGAATGGGTGTGGTGTCAAATGCGGCAGAATATCAAGCAAAATCAAAACTGCCTCACTGCCCTAACGCGAAAAGCAGATCATTCACAACACGAAGCCTTTGACGTTTTTTTCTTTGAATGGCAACTGCTATGCGATTGCATATCAGAATAAGACCATTTTTATGCAGGTAGACTTGCAGTTGAGATGAGACTGCCTTTCTCG